>MU224672.1:185934-214098 GCA_018584345.1 Thuja plicata
TGCGATATCATATCTTGTGTCATATGTTATCTATTTTCATGAATGTTTCTATTCAAAAGAATGTATAATATGATTTCATAAGCATAAAGAAAGATGAACAGTTAGATAAGATTAAATACAAAATGATGACTAAGGGTTAATAGGCTAACCAAGAAAAATTTTAGAGGTACTGATTCACCCCTCCCCTCTCAGTACATCATCTCAATATAATTCCAACGAGTAGATCCTGTGGTGAAGGTGGCAGATTAGATAATTCTATGCAAGATAAGGGAAAATCTGAATTTAAAACTGATGATAAAAGCAAGACCAAGTGGAAAGGTGGTAGTTCTTACCAAGGAAGTAGTATTTCCTATCAAGGAAGAGGTAGAGGTGGTTTTAGTGGTAATTGTTTCAGATGTGGCAAAGAAGGGCATAGATATTTCAAGTGTAGACACTCTGATGGAAATGGACAAATTCATAGAAATGTTGTGGTACAAGAGGATCTTGAGGGTTTCCCAAGTGGACCTGAAGCTGGAGAAAACCTGATGGTAAGGAGATCTTTGTGTAATAACCAAGTGTATGAAGAACTTGTTCTGAGGAGAAGTCTTTTCAAGACCAGATGTAAGATGGAAGGAAAATGTTGCAAAGTGATTATTGACAGCGGAAGTTCAATGAATTTGGAATCAGAGGAGATGGTTACAAAGTTTCAATTGCAGAGGTTGAGACACCCTGAACCCTATCATGTTTCATGGATCAAGGATGAAAATAATTTATTGGTAAGTGAGCACTGTGTTGTGAAATTCAAGATTGTAAATCACTTTGATGAAGTTTTGTGTGATATTATGCCTATGAATTATTATCATATTCTTTTGGGTAGATCTTGGAAGTATGATATACATGTTGTGCATGATGGTAGATTGAATCAATATACTCTTTGGGTGAATGGGAAGAAGAAAACATTGTTGCCTTTGATTGAGGTTCCAAATGAGATAAAATGCACTACTGTAAAAATTTGTATGGTTATTGTAAAGAAATTTGAGAAAGAACTAAAGAAGAATCAAGTCTATTTTTCCATAATTCCTAAATGCCAAGTGACAGAGAATAGTAATTGTTGAGCGACAAAAGATAGTCGAGACCGAGTACCAGTAGAAATTCAAAACTTGCTGAATGAATACAAGGAGATTGTTGCAGAGGATATTCCTGACGGTTTACCGCCAGTGAGAAGTATAAGTCATTGTATGGATCTGATTCCTAGAGCAGTTTGATTTCAAGTTGGTGCAATTTTTTTATTTAAGGAAACAAAGAGAGTAACAAAAAAGTTGTTGATGTTATTTAAGTTGTTTTGGGTAATTAGGGTTTATGATTTCAAGTTAAAATTGTGATTGGAGAACAAAGAGTAGTTACAAAGTATAGAGTACAAAGTATGAAGAGAATATAGGATTTTTTAGGAACTAAAGTGCTACACTCAGATCATTTCTCTTGTTGCCTTCAAAATAGTTGCAGCAAGTCAAATTGCTTAATCGGGTGAACTCTAACAGGTTCTTATTTGAAAATCCTTTACCAAGGTGACTTCTTTATTGAGGTTTTAAATCCTCTAGAGAGGTAGATCATAGTTGATCTTATTTTAATCCTAATAGTGTAATAGTTACTTTTAACAGGTTGAGCCCTCAGAAAGGGTATTGTAGCTCCTAATAGGGAAAACTTATATACTGCAGTTATTGAGCTTGTGGGTGTCATCCCCACCATGGTTCCCACATGAAAAATACTATGCCATGTGTGTGAAATTTTTGGATTATTTTTATTTCTCTTTCATTCATATTTGCATTAGATACTTTCTTTATAGGTTTGGAAAGAATTGCAGTATTTATTTTGTTTAGTAGTTGAATTAGTTCAATATCTATTTGTACTGATTCACCCCCCACCCCCTCTCATTACATATCATTCCCTACAATTGGTATCAAAACATAGGTCGTTTTGGTAATAAGTCTAAAAACTTAAGGTAAATATCCATTATCATGGAGGAGTATAGGTATGATATGCAACTTGATAATGCAACCAAGATGATCAGGGAGCTAAAGGAAAAGTTGAGACATTCTCTTGCAAAGAGAAGAGAACTTACTGATCAACTAAGTGAAAGTCAAGACTACATAGAACAATGGTCTGAAGGAACTACATCTGAAGAATCTAAAGAAGTTGTAGCAAATTTGTTGGAAAATAACAAGAATCTTAAAGAACATATGGCTAATCTAAAAGCAGAACTGGAAAGTCAGTCTATCAAGATGTGCAAAGATTCTGAAGAGAAAAGGAGTGCAGTAGTTACCAAGAAAGATGTTGATGATGCCCTAAAAGAAAAAGGTGAAGAGCTTTCCAAAATAAGATAGGAATATACCCTATATCATAATCAAATGCAAGATACTATTACAAAGAAATTTCAAGTATTAGCTAAGAATGAAATACTAAGAAAGATGAATGAGTCATTGAGGAAAGAATTGGAAACTGAGAAAGAAGAAAATAAAAAATTGAGAAGATACAATGAAATCTCACAAAATCTTGATGAAAAACTAAAGAGTCAAAGAAGACATAGAGATACAACTGGTCTAGGTTATTCAGGAGAAGGAACATTCAAAGTTGGAAAATCCTCTAATGATGAACCTAAGGAGGCACAAAAAGATTGAAAGGTATATCCAATCAAATAAGGAAAGAAACCTAACAAACCTACTTGCTATAACTGTGGAAAGTTTTTTCATACTACAAATGTGTGTAGAAGCATACCGATAAATACACCCTAATATTTTAAATGTTATTGTTACAATTGTCACAAGTATGATCATGGTGCATATGAGTGTACATCTAGCAGTAGATCTAGCAATAGCTCTAGTAGTGATAACTTTCATGGATACTATTTTTTATGCAACAAGTATGAACACAAAGCTGAAAATTGTAGGTCAAGAGTATATGCACCTAGCTCACCTATTCCATTAGTGAATATTGTTAGAAGGGAAAGATAACTCAAAACTACATGTTATGTACATGGTAACTATGGACATGAAGAAATGAATTGCAGAATGAGAACTATGAGAGGTAATGTTGGTCATTGGAAATCAACCAATAAAGCATGTTTTTTATGTCATAAGATAGGTCATATAGAAAAATATTGTTGGTTTAAGAACAATTCACCTCATCAGTCTGAAGATCAAAAAGGAAAGCAGGTTCCTAATATTAATGAAGTTAGAAGTGATATGAAGAAGACTTGGGTAAAGAAAGATGAACTAAATTTATCTAAGTCGACTGAGAACTCCACAATTTTAGGAAATGTGGAGGTTCCATCAGTAAACTAAGCATGCTATTTTCTTAGGGGGAGCACTTAAAAGACAAATCCATTATCAATCCCATAGATTAAAGAGCGGAAAAGATATATATGCACATTATGGTGTAATTTTATATGATTTTGTATTTTAAGATTGTGTATGGACCACACTAATATTTCAAGGTCAAATATCTATTTGAGAGAAATTATTTTTGTGAGTTGATCACCAACCAGTGGTTAAGTGTTAATCGGTGACATGTCACAGAGTGCGTCACTATTCCTACAATCGATGTATGCAACGTCTATTTCTCTAGCACTATATATAAAAAGTAAAAAGTAACTTCTTTTCACTTTCACTTGAAGAATCAGAAGAAATATCTTGAGCTAGTATGTGCAAAAAGATACTTTTGTGATTAAGATCTGGAGATTATTTCATATCATCTTTTCGTGAAACTCTAACCTATGCAATGCATAATATCATTTCAGTTGGTGGTCAGAATTGTGTGTTGTTGCAGTTGGTCGTAATGGTAGAGAACACTAATACACCTATTCTAGTGAACATTTATGAGGAACCTTGACCTGTATTCATACTGCATTCAAGCAAAGCGACTGAGATAGATATGTCTGATGCCCTATCCACTATTCCACATGGTGTGATACTGATTAAAGATGTTCATTCTTACATTCATTGTAGAATCAAAGAATTGGGAGTTGAAGAAATCTAGAAAGAATATAAGTATCTGTGTATCAATAGAAGTTTTAAAGTTCAACACAAATATTTATAGGAAAAGGGTTTGACTTATTCTTTCGAAATTACCACACAATTTCATCTTGATTGGATACGTTTTGTGTTGATTAGAGTACACAATCAATTCATATGGATGGATGGATGGATAGATGATGCAAAGACCTTCAATATAGGTTTTCCAATCTTCAAAGGTAGGTTACTTAACCATCTACAAGGTTATGACCTTAGAAAGGGTTCTCCACACTTTCAAACTACCTTCTCCAATCCAACCATAAACCAATTCATTGAACACGTCTCATTGTACAATCCTATATCAAAAGCCAATCAATCCTTTGGCCCTTTTGGTCACCTATGTGTGCAAGGAAGAAAACTTTATTGTTAGGGACTTGACCTAGTTTCCTATCATTCCAATTATCTTACTTGGAATATACAATAGGGTTTCTAGAGTCAGAAAGACCCCTAAGTTCAATAAACAATATTTTAAGCCCTTGTAGGCATGCCCAACTAGTAGCCCTATTCAGAGGGTTTCCTAAGAGAAAATATTAAAACTACAAAAGGAACTCATTAAAGAATCACATATCCTGACACCCTTTTGGTAAATGCACCAAATCTCGAAAGCAGAGATACTAACTATTTGATTCAATCTTTGAACCCTATTAGGCCTATAAGACTTAATAGCCCTAATTAGCCCTCCTTCTCAAAGGAAGTTTTCACCAGTCAGACCCGAAGGATAATATATTTCTTGGAACATATCCCTAAATTTCCAAATACACCCAACCCACCATTTTATTTGATCAATCCATTCCCAAAGTCTTCTTGCACACTCAATCCACAAAAATATGACCAAGCACATGGTTATGCTTGGCCTACGACTTGGTGTTAAAAATGGTTTCCGACGACTTTAAGTCCCTAAACTATGGAATCCTATAGCACATTTCCCAAAATTTCATTCCCCAATTGGCCGTAGTGATCCAATCATGAAATTTCAAGTTAGGGTCATTTTTGTATGGAACCCTTATACTATATAGCAGATGCCTGACAAAGAAAATAGTAAAAACTCCCTCAAATGAATGGATCCAAACCCAACACTATATTATTTATAAAGGTATCACAAAGTAATTATCCACCATGTAAGTCTTCAAATCAAACAATGAAACACAAGATTCCAAACACCATGATAATTTCATTGAACACTAAAAAACCATAATTGTCTTATTTTGTTCATCATCACCCCAAAGTTGTATCCATCATCCTTCTTGATTAAATTTATTTTAATCAAGTATATCTAGGATTTTCCCAACTTTCCCAACTATTTTTCAAAATTTTCAGACCGTTGGAGAAGTTGGAAATCTGACAAGTGCAAAATGCAACTTTTCTTGCAAAGTTGCAAAATGAAACTTTTGCAATTTTGCATCTTTTTGAGAAACTTTTTCTCCTAATAATTTTCATGCATTTCAAGACAACTTATGGACCCTATATGGATCCAAATGACACAATACCTTATAAAAATATTTCCTAGACTAAATTTATGATCCTTTGACCAAGGTTGAGCAAGTGGCTTATAGGATTTGCCTACTTGTCAATTGGTCTTATAGATGGATCTTTTCACATAAATGGATCCCTTGATCCTTAGGAATCCTAACACCTATCCAAATTTGGTTCTTATTCATTGTGGAGGGGTTCTCTTGCACCATACTCCCCTAGATTTTTTTTTATCTCAAGTCCCTCTTAAGAGCAACTCTTGAATTGTAGTCCCATTCTTGGTAATTGTTGGTTCATCCATCTAAGTGTCATCCAAATATGGTAGCCCTTTCCACTTCACTAAGTAATCCTTGTAAGTATTTCTCTGGTTTTTTTTGACCACTTTGGAATCGAATACTTTCTCTAATTGTATGGGTTGGATAGGGGGAAGATCATTAATCCATTCAACCTTTGTGTCTTCATTATCCTGCAAGGAAGAGTTAGAACCTGCATCACCTTTAAAAGGAGTGAGATCACAAATATTAAAAAAAGGATAAATGGAAACTATAGGTGGAAAGGATATTTCATATGCATTCTACCTGAATTTATGGATTATCTAGCAAGGTCCTATCTTCCTCATATGATTTTTTGTGTGTTTCCCTTTAGGAAATCTTCCCTTATTCAAATAGGCCCAAACTTGATCACCAACTTTGAAACTAGTGTGTCTCCTTCTCTATTATGCCTACACTTTATATTTCTCTGTAATTGTCTTCAATGTCTCTGGTACTTTTTCATATACCTATTTGATCCATTCATCCAACTCTTCACCTTGTGCACTTGTTTTCAAGTCATTACGCAAGTCTCTCAACTCCATCACCCCTTTAGGATGCACACCATAGTTCACTTGAAATGGAGAATTACCTATGGTTCTATTAACTATATCATTGAATGAAAACTTTGCTTGAGGGAGGATTGCATCCCATTTTTTTCCCATGCTATTTATTCAAACATATTAGTAAGTTTCCCAAAGATTTTTTACAACTTCAGTCTACTCATTTGTTTGAGGATGGTAGGAAGAAATGAAGGACATATTAGTCCCAAGCTTCTTCCAAAGGCTTCTCCAAAAATGCCTTTGATATTTCACATCTCTATGATATGATTGAAGAGGGTAGACCATATATTATGACTACTTCTTTGAAGAATAAGTGAGAAATATGAGATGCATCATTAGTTGATTTACAAGAAACAAAGTGAGCCATTTTACTAAATTTATCAACAATAACACTGATTATCAAATCCTTGTCTAGTCCTAGGAAATCCTAAGACAAAATCCATGCTCACACTATCCCAAGGTTTTGTGGGAATTGGGAGGGGTTGGTACAATCCTTGGTTTATTTTTACCCCCTTTTCCCTTTGACATATTGTGCATGCTTCTACAAACCTTCTAAAATTTTTTCACCTTAGGCCAATGATAGTGTCTCCTAAGTAATTCCAATATTGTGTCAATGCCAAAAAGTCATCCTAAGGTACCACAATGTTTCTCTTTTATCATATTTTCCCTCATTGAGCATTTCTGAATGCATAATTGACCCCCTTTGAATAGAAGTCCATTTTGAATCAAATATTAAGAGTATAATGATTATATACATCAGAAAGTGTGGAAAAAACCTCATTTATGTCACCAAAATATGTATCTCCTTTGTATAGGTCCTTGAGGGCATCAATACCCATGCTTTGCACCTATATTTCTTGCACCAAATTCACCCTTCTACTGAGAGAATCTGTAACTTTTTTTTATGTACCCTTCTTATGCTTGATTGTGAAGGTGTATGCTTGTAGTTGTTCCACCCATTTCATATGTCTTCTACTCAATTTTTCCAAGTCATAGGTGCTATAATTTTTCTTGGCTTCATTTAGTTTTTTAGAGAAAAAGACCACATGCCTACCTTCTTGGCTAATAAATGCACCAATAGCCATATTACTAGAACCAATTTCTACTAAGAATAGTTTGTTAAAGTTAGGAAGTGCCAAGATAGGGAATTGTGCCACTCTTCCCTTCAAGTACTCAAAGGATTCGTCTACCTTGGTGGTCCATTCAAACTTTACTTTGCTTCCTCCTTTTATAATGTCTAACAAAGGTGCATTTATATGACTCAAGTTTCTAATGAATTTTTAGTAGAATATTTCCAAACCATGAAAAGTTCTTACCTCTCCTAGTGTCCTTAGTGTTGGCTAATTGAGGATTGCATCAACCTTCTCTTGATCCATTTTTAAGGTGCCCTTTGAAATTACAAAAGAAAGAAAAGATAGTTCTTGTTGCATAAATACACATTTTCCAAACTAATTTCCACTTTTCTCTCATTAAGCCTCCTTAGGAATTTATCTAGATGTTCCATGTGTTCTTCCTTGGTTCTCCTATAGATTACAATATCATCCAATTATAGTAAAACAAATTTTATAATGAAGACATGTAGCACTTCAGTCATCAACCTCATGAATGTGCTAGGTGCTTTGCTAAGGCCAAATGGAATAACAAGCCATTCATACAAGCATTATGTGGTTTTAAAAGTGGTATTCCACTCATCTCCTGGCCTAATTATGATTTGGTGATACCCTTACTTAAGTTCTATCTTGGAAAAGTAACATGCACCTCCTAATTGATCCATTAAGTCCTCAATTATTGGGATTGGAAGCATGTACTTAATTGTGAATTATTTAATTGCTCTTGAGTATATTCATAGCCTCCATTTTCCATCCTTATTAGGGGATAGCACACTAGGTATTTCAGAATGGCTTAGGCTCTTTTGGATTAGTCCTTTATTCAACAATTTTGACACTTTCTTAGTCACTTCTTCACTTTGATTAGGAGTTAATTTGTATGTTGCTTTTTTAGGTAGGAAAGCACCAGGGATGAAGTTAATTTGATGGAAAATGTCTCTCAAAGGTATTAGTTCATTAGGAAAGTCTCCTACAACTATGCCCTCTTACTTCTACATTACTGCATCGATCTCTTTAGGTACCTCCTTGTGCTCTATTTTTCCCTTAGGTTTCAGAACCAAGGAATATCCTATCTCAGTCTCCTTCAAGGTTTCTATCATTTCTTTTTCCCCTACTAGAATTAGTGTTGAATATTTTTATTTATCAACCTTAGGATCAGGAAGAGGCTTCATGGTGTATACATTACCATTCTTATTGACCTTATAGGTATTCTTCATCCCATCATGTTGGGATTTTAGATCATACTGCCAAGGGAAACCTAGGAGAAAATGACAGACATCCATGTCTACAATATCACATAAGACCCTATCATTATAGTCCCCAATTGAGAAATCTACCCAAGCCTACTCATTGATTAGTGTTTGTTTCCCTTTGGTGAGGAAAGATACTTGGGATTGGTTGGGATGGGATAATATCTATAATTTTAGTTTTTCTACCATCTCTTTAGATACTAGATTTTCAATAGATCTAAAATCAACAAGTTTACATTCCTTTCCATGGCTTTTGCAATTTGTTCTGAAGAGAGTCTTCCTTTGTGGAGGTTTGTGTGGAATGGGTTCTTGAATGAGGGTCCTTTGCATCATGAGGCACACTCTTTCTTATGGATCCAACTCCTTGTTAGGAGAGTTCACACTTTGAGTATCTTCTTGAACCAAGTTTGTTCTTCTGTCTCCTTGCATATTGGACCTAATCTTTTCAGGACATCTATGAGGAGGATGGCCCACTTGGTTTCAATTGTAGCACCCTGGGGGACCACCATTTCTTCCTCCAAATATACCTCTACTATATGATCTTCTTCCTCTATAGCCTCCTCTTGAACTAATCTCTCCTGGTGTGTTTTATCTACTAGACTCCCTTTGGAATCTAAAACTTTGTCCTCTTTCACTGGAGGCTTCTCTACCTCTGTTATTTCTTCCTCTTCCTTTGTTGTGATTCTCTTGTTTTCCCTTTATCTTTTCTTCTACCTTAAATGATAATTGGTATCATTTTTGGACTGTATTAGGGTTGCAAAGATTTAACTCATCCTGAATGTTCATTATTAGGCCATTTAGGTATCTGGCTACCTTCTCAACTTCACTTTCCACCGTCTTTGACTTCAAGCAAAGATTTTGAAATTATTATGTATATTTATTGACATTCATCTCCTTTTGTCCTAGGTTTTGTCTTCTTCTATGAAGTTTTACTTCATAATAATCATGTACATAGGCCTCCTTGACATTAGTAACCATCACCTTCTAGGAGGAAATCATATTCTTCCCCTCCCTCACCCTTTCTCCTTGGATGAAGTTTCACCAATTCAATGTTGCAAATTTCATCTTTGATTTTTCTATCTTGACTCTTTGATTCTTAAGGATCTCATCACATTCGAAGAATATTTCCAATGCATAAACCCATTCCATTACGAAGTCTAGGTCCATCTTTCCACTAAACACTAACAGATCCAACTTACTATGTATGGTTCTCCTAGCCACCGATTTGAGGGAATTCACAAGGTATCTATAATATGCAGGAACCTCTTCTTCATCTTCCTACTTAGGGGTACCCTCTTCTTCTCCCCTTTCCTCTCTCTCTAAGTACCTTTCTTCCCTCCTATCAACTCTTCCTTTCAAACTGCTTATTTATGCTCTCAAACCTTTCACTATTTTGGCAAGTTCAACATTGGTTACCCTTGTGGGAATTCTTGTAGCCTCTTCTCCCTTTGAGTCATGTGTAGACATGTTTACACAATTACTTTCCCTTAGGCTTCTCCTAAGCTCTCATATGACTTGATGCAGAGCCCTTAAATTTAGTTTTTCCAATCTTCAAAGGTAGGTTACTTAACCCTCTACAAGGTTATGACCTTACATAAGGGTCTCCACTCCTTCAAAATACCTTTTCCTATCCAACCATAAACCAATTCAATTAACACGTCTCATTGTCCAATCCTATAACAAAAGTCAATCAATCCTTTGGCCCTTTTGGTCACCTAGACGTGCAAGGAAGGAAACCTTTTTGTTAGGGAGTGGACCTGGTTTCCTATTCCTCAAATTATCTTACTTGAAATAGACTATAGGGTTTCTAGAGTCAGAAAGACCCCTAAGTTCAAAAATAGTGTTATAATCCCTTGTAGGCATGCCTGACTAGTAACCCAATTCAAACGGTTTTCTAAGATAAAGTCTTAAAACACCCAAAGGAACTCATACAAGAATCACATATCCTGATACCCTTTTGGAAATGCACCAAAACCCCAAAGTAGAGATCCTGACCATTTGTTTCAATCTTTGAACCCTAGTAGGCCTATGAGACCTAATAGCCCTAATTAGCCCTCCTTTTCAAAGGAAGTTTTCACCAGTTAGACCCTAAATCTATGCCAATTCTTGGAACATATCCTTGAATGTCCAAATACACCCAATCCACCATTGGATTTGATCAATCCAATCCCAAATTCTTCTTGCACACTCAATCCACAAAAAATGTGACCAAGCACATGGTTATGCTTGGCCTAGGGCTTGGTGTTGAATATAGTTTCTGATGACTTCCAGTCCCTAAAATCTGAAATCCTACAACACATTTCCATAACTTTCATTCCCCAAGTGTACATAGTGATCCACTAGTGAGATTTCAAGTTAGGGTCATTTTTGTATGGAACCCTTATACTATATAACAGATGCCTGGTAGAGAAACTGTTAAAAAATCCCTCAAATGAATGGATCCAAACCCTACACTATACTAGTTAGAAATTTATCATAGAGGAATTTTCCACCATATAGTTCTTCAAATAAAACAATGAAACACAAGATGACAAACACCATGAGAATTTGTTGAACACTGAAAAACCAGAATTATCTTATTTTATTCATCAACACCCAAAAGTTGTATAAATCATCTTGCTCAATTGAATCTGGTTCGATAAAGTATATCTAGGCTTTTCCCAATGTTCCCAACTATTTTCCAAATATTTCAGACCATTGGAGAACTTGGAAATCTGAAAAGTACAAAATGCAACTTTTCTTGCAAAGTTGCAAAATGCATCTTTTCTTGCAAAGTTACAAAATGCAACTTTTGCAATTTTGTATTTTTTTGAGCAACTTTTGCTCCTAATGCTTTTCATGATTTCAAGAAAACTTATGGACCCCAAATGGATCCAAATGAAACAAGACCTTATAAAAACATGTGCTAGACTAAATGTTTTATCCTTTGACCAAGGTTGACCAAGTGACTTATAGGAATTGGCTACTTGTTAATTGGTCTTACAGATGGATTTTATTACATAAATGGATCCCTTGATCCTTAGGATTCCTAAAACCAATCCAAATTTGGTTCTTCTTCATTGTGGAGGGGTGATTCTACACTAATAGACCGCACAAGATTTTTAAGACATTGATTAGAAGAGTTACAAGATTTCGAGTACAAGGCTTGGAATGTACATTGAGAACTGTGGATACTCACTTGGTTGCTGAACTTACCAAATCCAAACTAGATGGGAGAGAAATAACTATTGAGAATATTGCAGATAAGGAAGTTTGCTTCACATATATGGTGATAGGATGCATAATTTATTAGTCAAATCAAGCCAACCATGTGCATGGTGGAGCTATTCATGTTGCTTATTGGATTGTGAAAGATAATTCAACATATGATCTATGTGAGATGATCTAAGAAGCCAATTTCTGGAAAACATGGAAAGGATTAAGAGAGACAAGAGACAATCATTCAAATATGGATCTCCATTGGTATGTATGTTTTTCTATGTGCAAATTTTTTTCCCTGGTAAAGGAAATGTTACATGGTCAAGGGACAAACCGGTAGTTATGAAAATAAGTGAATTCATAAAAGAACTAGGGAATAACTTCAATTAGTTCATGTGGGGTTATTTCAAAGATTTCCAATCTATAATGCATAAATGAGAAAGGATTCCAGCTAGCATTGTCGAGAAGTACAAGAGTAATATATGTTTTCTTGTAGACATTGATTCATGTATTGTTCAATCTATGTTGGATTTCTCCTATGGGTTATGAAGTTGAAGTTGATATAGTAATTTTTCATGTCAAGATGAGTTGTTGTCAAATCCATTAGACAAAAAGGCGCAGAGATTTGGAACTCACGATGAAGTTGTTTCTAAACTTCAAAATGAATTAAAGAAATTGGTCAATAAAAGAAAAACTAGAAGAGTGGTATCTAACCTAGAGTAGAAGTTTGGAAGAAGTGATGTAGGAATATCTCGCACCACAACAACCCTAACTGTGGCTAAGAGAGAATAAAGAAAACCAACTACTAGTGAAGTTCAGTCTAGAAGAGAATATTCAAGGAAGAAAAGACAACATATTTCTACTCCAAAGAGAATATATAAGACAAAGATAAGTTTAACTTATGAAGAAGGGACAAAGTCAGATAAGGATACCTCTGAACAGAAAAAGAATGGTGAAAAAAAATTGGCCTCTTCTATTGATAGTATTGTGAAAGGTATTGTTGACAATGTTAAACTTGATAGTATTGGAAAAAGATACACCTTGGGGATCAGTGAAGATAAGAAGAAAATAGAAGATGCAATTCTATGTCATTTTCATAAATTTTGTAGAATACCTTTGGAAATACATTCTTGCATCCCTAATGAGTTATAATAGGTAATTGATTCTAGATGGAGTGTTGAATTATAGTTAGATAAAGAGATCATGAAGAGAGCACTTATTCAAGTTCAACCTGAGCTGTGTGAAGAATATTCTAAGATAATGATTTATGCTCGCAAGCATAAATTCAATATTAAGAGCAGAGAAGCTAGACTTCTAACTGATGATACACAAAATTTATATGATGAAACTGTTGAGACATGGAGAGAACTACTAAAAATAAAGGCATTACTAGCCCAAGAAGAACAAGCTCATATAGAATTAAATGAAACAATACAAGTAAATGACAATTTTTTTGCAGATCAGATAACCGAGAATATTGTTCTAGACATTCCTAACTTAGTGAAGGACATTGAAACACAAGATATCATTCTATAAAAAATAGGTGGTGATGAGATAATAGGAAAGAAGGATTCATCATTTCCTTTGGAACAAAAAGAAGAGATCATTTCTAAGAAGGAAGAAGAGAAAGATGAAGAGGGTAAGCAGGTGGAGACTCTAAAGAAGATTGAAGCAGAAATTGAGAATACAAAGAATTTAAGTCTTATAGTATCCAGTGCACATAAGAGACATAGACTGATGAACTTTGGTGAAGATTAAGAAGAAATGGATGAAGAATATTTACCAATCACACCAGTAGATATATCCAAACCAAAACCTAAATAATTGATGAAACTTTTAGAAAAATTAAGGGTTCAGGCTATAAGAAACAAGATGAAATCAAAGAAGAAGAAGAAGAAGATAGGAGTATTAAGGCAAGCTAGAGACATCCTAGTTGAGTTAGTGCCTAAGATAATAGATGATGAAGATGTCATGATTATTGATCAGATGGATACACTTGTGAAGGATATTCTACATCAAGGCCCAAACTTGCAAACAACTGCAGGAAAGAATGCAGAGGAGAACTTAGAGAAGAAGATGATAGGAAAGATGATGGAAAAAATTAATGCGGACATGATCAAGTTGTTAGAATTGATAGATGAAGTTAAGAGTACATTGATTGAGGCAGAACAAGTGATTATCATAGTATCAAGGTATTCAAACTTTGTTCAAGATTAGGAACAAAGAAGAGCTGAATCTGAGAAGGAGTTGGAGAACTTAAGCGATCAAATTGATCCACTGTCAAGTTCATTCACAAGTTATAGTCATCAGGTCAAGAAAATAAACAACAAGGTTAAGCAGATTCAAAGTGATCAAGAGAAAAGATTGATCACTCTACTGTAACTTCAATCCACCTTATCTCCTACAATTGAAGTGATGCAACAAAATGTGAAAAAGGCAGAAGCTATATATGCCTTGTCAGACATAAACACTTTAGATAGAATGGAAGAGCTAGCCTCGAGTTTGATTGAGAAAATTGTGTCTATGAAGTACTTGCAGAAGCTATGGGAAATAACCTTGAGTTCAGAAAAGATTCACTTCAAGCTAATTTTTGGTAGGTGGTAAGCAAGATTTTGTATACATGTATTCAATTTTTAGGTACCTTTGTCATTGTTGTCAAAGGGGGAGTATATGAATAGTTAAGTATATGTATGGGGGAGTATATGCATGTATGTAGAGTATGATTATAGAGAGTCATAAGTTGATATTATGATTGTACACATATATTGGAGTTAGTATATATTTTCCATCAATGCCAAAGGGGGAGATTGTTGGTATTTTATTTAGGTTGTTGGTATTATAGATTGATGACTATTGTTGTGCAGTGATAAGAAGTCATGTATATTTTTTTCATTGATGTCAACAAGGTGATTATAGTGCAACTAAGTGAATATAAGTCATAATATACAATAGGTAAAGTAAAGATATAATCGGTAAGAAGGTATACTAAAATTTGGTTAAGTCTAGAAGATTGATAGACTGTGTAGACATCATTTTGGTGATGGTCATGGTATAAAAATATTTTGTGGACTGGTCACAGATAAAGATTCAAAAAGTTCACATTTCAATGTGGTTCCAACCAAACACATTTGGTTGAGTGGTGATAAATTTTTGAGTGACACAGAGTCTAAGACAAGTAGAACTTTTATGTTCTTGATCAATCGGTTAGTAGATCATAGAGAGATGAGTGGTAAAGTGTATGTGATCATTTCTAGATATATGATGACATGGAATAAAGGTTACACATCCAATGTATTGGTATTTACACAATTGATGCAAGCATTTAAAACAAATTTAAGGGATTACATTGGAGAAGGAAAAATATGTTAGTTATCTTGGAGATATAAACTTGCAGATCTTATCTTGAGCTAACGCAGTCATGGTAAATCATTTTTACCATCAAGATTATCAAATAGACACATGATTTTGTCACGGGAAATTAATTTGAAGATAATTTTCAAGTTGGTGCAAGTTTTTTATTTAAGAAAGCAGAGAAAGAGTAGCAAAAAAGTTGTTGTTCTTCAAGTTGTTTTGGGTAATTAAGGTTTTATACTTTCAAGTTGAAATTGTGACTAGAGAATGAAGAGAAGTTATAGAGTATAGAGTATGAAGAGCTTATAGGATTTGTTAAGCAATCAAGTTCTATACTTAGATCATTTATCTTGTTTCCTTCCTAATAGTTGCAACAGGTCAAATCCCTTAACCGGGTGAACTCTAATAGGTTATTATTTGGGTGAACTACAATATCGTTTAATGAGGTGACATCTTTATTGAGGTTTTATATCCTCTAGTGAGGTAAATCATAGTTGATCTTATTGTACACCTAACAGTGTACTATTCACTTTTAACAAGGTGAATCCTCAGAAAGGGTATTATAGCTTCTAACAGGGTAAACTCATATACTGCAGTTATTGGGCTTGTGGGTGTCATCCCCACCGTGGTTTTTCCCCTCTTACAAGGGTTTCCACATGAAAATTATTGTGTTGTGTGTGAAATTTTTGGATGATTTTTATTTCTATTTCATTCATATTTGTATTAGATACTTGCTTTATAGGTTTGGAAAGAATTGTAGTAGTTATTTTGTTCAGTGGTTGAATTAGTTCAATATCTGTTTGCACTGATTCACCCCCCATCCTCTCAATACCTATCATTCCCAACATATGAGATCATGAGGAGCCAGTTCTTTGTGAACATGGAGAGAATCAAGAAGTACAAGAACCAAAATTTCAAGTATGGTTCAATACAAGTTTGTATATTCTTTGACTTGCAAAATCATTTCCTTAGTATCGGTGGAATTCAGTGGTCGACCGATAGACCAACAATAGTACAGATTAAGGATTACATAAGGATGTTAGGAAATAAATTTAATATTACGATGTGGGGTTATTTTAAATATTTCCATAAAATAATGCATGAGAGAGAGAGAGAGAGAAGATCCCAACTGGTATAGTAGAGAAGTATAAAGAAGATATATATTTTTTTGTGGATAACGATACATGTATGATGCAAGCAAAAAAACCAAGAACTTCTTGGCATTTACCGATGGGTTATGAGGTAGATCATGATATAATATCACTCCATGATAATGAGTTACTATCTAAGTTGATCGATGTTAGTACTCCTAGGTTTGGTACATATGAGGAAAATTATGTGAAAAATTCACTCATAGCTTAAGGCACCTATGATAGACAGAAGAGTGATGAAACAAGTTGATGATTTAGGAAAGAAGAGTGGTATTACAAAGGTAATGATTGATAATATCAGGAAGAATTTTATGACTGAGGAAGCAGGGTCCTCTGCTACTGCTGTAGAAGTAGAAGAGGTAGTGGTTTTATCTTCTACAATCGGTAAGGCAACAAAAAGTACAACTACGAGTTCCACAGTGCAAAAGAAAAGGGAAAAGGAAAAGGAAAAAGAGAAGGTACCTGTGACTTAATAGAAAAATTATAAGAGAAAGAAGGGAATGTCACATGGCTAAAAAGATTCAAAAGGAAAGAGTAAAAAGAAGGATACAATTGAGGAAGAAGAACCTCAAAGAAATTCTAACAAAGAACAAGCCAAATTGAGGGCCAGTGGCAAAAGATCAAAGATTGTTAGCATGACAACTGAGAAATCGGTTAAACCTAAGACTAGGAGAAATTTTACTACTGATAGCATATCTGAGGACATAAGGGAATATGGAAGTGTGATTGATTCCAACCGATGTTATGAAAACTATGATGATGAAGGTAAGCAAAAGATAGAATATTTTATTGCATGCAATATGCATAAGTTTTGTAGAGGACCTAGTGACCTGCATAAAATTATACCTAAATCACTTTACAAGAAGATTAATGCTAGGTGGAGATATGCTCTGAGACAAGATACATAAATCATGGAACAAGTATTTATTCTACTTAAGCCTAAATTGTCTATGGAAGATGTGAAGATCATAATTGAGGCTATTAGACCTGAATTTAGAACAAGAAGTAGAGTATGAAGAATACTTATTGGTGAATCACAGGTAGTTCATGATGAGACTCTTAATATTATGAAGAAGAAATTGGATAAATAAGATGAACCGGTGGATTATACTCAAGAGGTAACAATAGATGAATTTATCACTAATGAGAAATTGAATTAAGGAATTATTGGCAATATACCTTCTGATACTCCGATAAAATCTCCTACTGTTGAAATTGAAGATGTGCAAAGAAAAGAGGAAGCACATAAGGATAAGAAGAAAGAGGTGGTGATACTTGTTGCAAATTTTGTAGTTGAATAGATAGGTGATGTTGGAGAGAAAGATGAAGTTGAGATAGGGAAGAAGGGTACTAGGCTTAGGCCATTGATGGCAACCCCTACTCCCTTCCCTTTGAATAGGAGGGGGGCAGGAAGTCTCGTTGACTTGCCATAGAATTGTAGGGAATTCCCTTCCTAACTCTATCTAATGACCTACGATGTGTAAGGGCTATGGCTGGCTTCGTAGACTGCCTATAATGGATCTAAGTGGAAGTTCAAGTTATAAGAAGAAGAGAAAGGCTATGGATATTTTTGAGGAAGAAATTGAAGATGAATTTATAAATGAGGATGTTTAGGTTGTTAGCAATAATAGTCCACCAGTACAACTGAGGGGGGGGATCAATTGTATGCAAAATAATATAAACTTTAACCTTTAATATTTAAAAGATAAATGTAATTCTGAACACATTAACAAAAAGACAGTAACACAACCATTAGTTGTCGAGGAAACCCTGTTTAGGTAAAAAAACCCGGTGAGAATTAATACCCACAGATAATGCTCTGGAAGTATAGTATCCCTATTAGAATATTTAGCCCTGTTAGGAGCTAATTACTACATACAATACATAGTCCCTGTTAAAGGACATACCCTGTTAGGAGTCAAGAGAAACAACAGGCTCACTGCCTAAAGAAGGTTAAATCCACCTTCAGGACTCACTGTGCGAGATACAAATATACAAAGATATAATATGTAGTGAACTGACTGATAGAAAGAGCTTTGCTTAAACAGTTCCAATGAATTTCATCAATTACAATCTCTTCTCTACATCTAGAAAACTTCTCAAATACAAGCTCGTAGCTTCCACACTCCTAATCAAGAAAACTAATTTCCTTTATACAAGTTTATAATAAGAAATTAGGTTAGAAAATTAGGACTTCTCCAATTCACAAATAATTACATAACCCCTTGCTAAGACACACACGGTACCTATAACAAGTGAACATAAATTATAATTTATCACATATAATCCAAGATCTATAATCCATGCTCTCTATCCATAATACACGCTACATCACTAAAGTTGACCCCAAATAGGTCTTCTCTAGAACACATGCCACAGCTGATGTCATCAAGAGTCTTGCGACCCAAGAATCATAACCAGCAAAAACTTTAGTGGCGATTATTCGCCATTTGGCGAATGTCACATGTCGGCGACCCTAGAATTGGTGAATATTTTTCATATATTGGATCAAACCTATCGCTTGACATTTATTAATATTGGGTCCAAAGCCTAGGACCATCGCCCATTGGTTTATTTAATTTTTCCATTTCTTACACATTATCGCCAATGGAATATAAATTTTGGTCCCCGTAAATTTAAAACATTCGCCTATAATTTCTAAGCGTCCCCAAATCAATGACCTATATTCGCCAATATTTTTATACATATATATTTATAGGCAGCCCCAAATTTTCCTGGCATTTTACGGACGTGTCTCTAACCGACGTAATTTTGCCAACTTTATTAATCATGCGAAGGTATTGGACGACCCATAATCACCTCAGAAATAACAAAAGACTTGTTATAATTACGCGGGCTTCACCAAAGACTTGAATTTCTAATACCTCCCGCCAAAATTTCCAAATAAGGATTAGTATAAAAACATTATGATATCTCTATATTTGATCGATAGTGAAGTTTCAGACTATCGAGTGCAACTGTATACTGCATTGGTGAGTCACGACTACATTGTTGCAATTTAATTTGAGCTAAAGGTAAGTGATACTGATTCTATGACTCTGTAATTTTGAGTTCATTTACATTATTCTGGAATAGGTTTGCAAAAATGGGGTTTCTTTTCCCTTTCGGCCCGAATACACCGCACGTCGTTGATCTGTGCTCATCCAATGGTCGCTGGCACCGTCACACTGTTGCGGGCCCCATTAACTTTTGTCTTGTCATCTAATGTCACTAGGACATGTGTCACTTAATCATTTTAAATTACAAATTCAGCTTATTAGTTATTAAATTTAATAAATGTTTAGTTTTATAGTTTAGTCCGATTTAGATTTTAATTCAATTATTTCTATCTATATTATAATCTAAATTACATTATCACACATCGATATGACACATTGGAAAATTAAAAATAGAAACTTGCTTTGTCTCTGGACTGATAAAGAAACTTAATTGTTTTAAAAATTCAGAATCTCAGTCTTCAGATTTAAAAATGGAAGTACTAATCCATCGCTTAAGCATACTTAAATGTCTAATACACATGTAAAGCAAATAATTAAAATATTGTAATCATAGAGAAGTCTAAGAATTATTTTTGTACCCATAAAAAGAAAATTGAAACGAACTTGGAAATTTTTTTATTATTATTTTCTTTCATAAAATTACATCATATAGTAAAAACAGAAACCTACTAGGAAACTTCTTATCAGTATAAAAAAAAGTGAAAGTTTGCATGTCCATTGTCAAAAGACTAGGGTAACAGGAATCGGTAAACTAGGGATCTTCATCTTCCCTTTCATCTGAGTAGAATTTTCCAGAGAGGATAATCTCTGAGAATTCTTCAAGCCATATGTAATCCGACTCGTCGAATTCATCAAGGTAAAACCATTTTCAGAGAAAATCCCTCCCAAGCCATGCCCATTTCCTGTGTTGCGTTAGTTTCTCATCATTGAGGTTCAATAGAAAGGGTTTTCTGGCCACATTTCTACCCCACTCCAACAAATTGGGTATATCTCTTGGCCAAGGGATTCCCACCCCTAATTCTACAAAAACAACAACATTGACATCATCCTCCAGGAATTTCTCTTTAAAAACCTTCCTCAACAACATCATCATATCCACCTTCTGTCCTCTAAGGTTGAGGAGAGACGCAAAAAAATGGGACGTAATGTCTGTGTAGATGTGGTATCTATCAACATTCTCAAGGAGCTCTCGACCCAATAACATCAACACAACAGAATTTATAAAAGCCTCACCACCAACCTCCCTACAAACGGAAGTGAGGGTTTCTTTAGAGATATTTCCCAAAAAGGACCTCTGGTCATCTAGGGATGTGCATCTCAAACGGATTGGTGTGTCCATCTTTAATTCTCAAAAGCCTAAAGAAATAAAAACCTAAACCTTAAAATCAGAGGTAGAATTTCTACCACCGACAACTTTGACTCTTAATCTACCAAAAGAAAAATGAAGAAGAAAGAAGCCAGATTGTCTATAAATAGCCCCGACCCCTTGATTGATAGTAGTGATCACAAATACTTAGCAATTAATAATTATTCTTTCTTTAATCATATTTAATGCATTTTCCTTAATCTTTAATGTAAATTTTTCCCATAAATGCATTATGCATGTGAGAGATTTAAATCCACTGTCCTTAATCTTTCATATCTAAATGTAAATATTTCCCATAAATGCATGTGTACTATTGACAGTTAAAGATGGCAGTTAAATAATGTCACTGACAAGGAATTTATTTATTTTCGAGTTAAGAGTTACAAGTTGCAGTTGCACTATCCACCATCCACGTAAACAAATAACCAGTAGTAATCAACGATCATGGTTATGGCACACTTTTTAAGGCTTGATACATGTCATCATTCTAGTGACTTCCTGCAGAACTCTGTTTCCTTCAAAAATTCGGCCCAAAATTAAATTCAGCCATTAATCTAGGATCATCAAATGGTCTCAAATAATACATTTAACAATATAAAACAATGGATATTACTAATTCTAAAGGTTATGTGTCCATGTGTGATCATTTATATTCACAACAAATAAAGGTGATATTCGCTCGACGTGATATTGCATTAATTACAATGTTACATGTCATTATACCGGTGACTTCTTGGAGACCTCTGTTTCCTTCAAGAAATTGGGCCAAAATTAAACTTCAATCATTGATCTAGGATAATCAAACGGTCTCAAATAAGACATTTAACATTATAAAATGATGGATGTTACTATTAGGTTGCATGTCAATGTAACTTTTCATGCTTATCGATACCAATGTGTTTAATCTGCAAAACAAGTTATTAGTTGGCGTTGGCCCACATGACGCATTGACGAGTCTCATCTTTTGAAAATTGCCAAATAAAATATTTATTTTTCGCATAATTAATGATAGATTAGCCAATAAAATAAATATATTTTCAAACGACACATAAAAATTTCCAGTACAAATATTTTTTTTCCCTTCAAAAGAAAATCATTCACCTCATATATTATATATTTTCCCTCGCATTAATGTATAATTCACCATGATTTTATGGAATTTTCATTCGGCAGGGAAAAAATTGCCTTCACCTTTATATTATTTTACTAATTTGGAAAAATAATTCGCCATCATCAAGAAAATTTTTCCCCTAAATTAATGTACGATTCGTCAGGATTTTACACTTTTTCCTAGGAGGGGGTTTCTTAAAGTTATCCCTGATCATAACAAAAATTTCTCAAAATTTCTCTTAAAATTCCCCAAGCTTGCATAATATGGATCATTCTCACACTCAATTTATCCACCAAAATCAGAGACTAACTGTGTCACAATTCTTTGCCACTATTCTACAAATAGTCTACCAAAATTGTTGTAACTCAAAAAAATAGAAACATAAAATCAAGAGAACTTAGATAGAAGATCAAAGCTCATCCCTGTACACATCTCCATCTTCACATACTCTGAAAAATCTATACATTATACATACACTCCTGTCATTCATCCATGCACCAGTGATAACCAGTTTGTCTGTCTTCATCTGAAACATATGTTGACATCAATGACATAAAATGAATTCCAACAACTCCAATAGAAGCCAATTCTAACAATCTCCCCCTTTGGAATTGATGAAAACACATGAGAAGATCCATCAATCCAAAAGTACCACTCTCAATACCATCTTCTCAATATCCTCTTACCATCTCTCCCCAAAATAGTAGGGATTTTCCACTGAATCTCTTCACTGAATCTCTCCCCCTTTGAGATCAATGGAAAAGGGTTCCATAACTCTATCTCTTTCCTCTACAAGGTGTAGCTTTTTCAAATCTTCATGCCTGCAACAACTAGGCACTCAATCACCCAAATATGTTTTGTTTTGTTCCGACGATCACTCTCCCTGAGGAGTGTATCCATAAATCAAGTCTAGGAAATGATATAACTCTAAAATCCTATGGATTGATGCATTCCTTCATAAATTAGTTCTCACAAGGAGGGGATCTCACCCCAAGAATACCTCTAAGATACTCAAAGGCATCCTTTAGAAAAGGTTTTGTAAATATATCTGATATTTGTTCCTTTGTGCTGATATACTCCAATCTAATCTCCTTCTCCACAACCTTGTCTCTCAAGAAATGATACTTAATTGAAATATGTTTAGTATTTGAATGCATAACTGGATTCTTTGACATATTCACTATAATGGTGTTATCACAATGAATAATCGATGGCTCATCAAAAGTTATCCCAATGTCCTTCAACATTTTCTTTATCCAAATAATTTATGTGCAATTTATAGCGGCAACAAAATACTCTTATTCAGTAGTAGACTGAGCTATACAATCTTGCTTCTTACTTAACCAAGAAACCAACCTTTTCCCCAAGGAAAAATGCACCACCACTTGTACTCTTTCTATCATCAACATTTCATTCCCAATCAACATCAGTGTAAGCATGCAAAATAAAATCATCAAATTTTTCATACCATAAACCATATTCCAATGTTCCTTTTAAATATCTAAATATTCTTGTTACAACAACAAGGTCAGTCTCTTTAGGATCTTCTTGATATATTGTCATTATTCCAACCGCATTAGCAATATCTGGTTTAGTGTGAATTATATATTGTAAGCCTCCAATCCTAGATCTGTACTTTGTCTGAAAAACACTCTAAGATTCATCATGTAACCAGTCTCTAGTAACCATGTTACCAGTCTCCAGTAACCATAGGTGTTCCAACACATTCACATTCTTCCATTCCAAATATTTTCAACATTTCCTTAAGATACTTTGTTTGAGAAATAAAAATACCCTTCTTGTTATGATTAATTTGCAACTCAAGAAAAAATATCATTTCACCAATCATCGACATCTCAAGTTCATTTTACATTTCTTTAGAGAAATTCCTACTCATTTCATCATTACCTCCAAAAATTATATCATCTACAAATACTTTAACTATTAAGATTCCATCTTCACTAGTTCTTAACTACAAATTATTATTTGCATTACCTTTTCTGAAACCAAGATGAAGTAAATACCTGTCCAAGCTAGCATACCATGCTTTAGGTGCTTGTTTCACTCCATACAAAGCCCTCTTCAATTTGAATACCATATCCTCATCATCTGTCAGAGGGAATTGACCAAGCTGCTCAATATATACTTCCTCCTTTAGATCTCCATTCAAAAATGCAGATTTCACATCTATCTGATATACTTTAAAGTCTTTCTGTGCAACATAAGAAAGAAATAATCTCACTGCCTCAAGCCTAGCAACAAAAGAAAATGTTTCTTCAAAGTCTATGCCTTCTGGTTGCGAGTATCCTTTATAAACCAGTCTTTCCATATTCCTTACAACCATTCCTTGTTCATTCATTTTATTTATGGAAACCCATTTAGTCTCTATAAGATTCTTATCCTTAGGTCTAGGAACCAATTCCCAAGTGTTATTTTTCTTTATTTGTTCCAATTCTTCCTGCATTACTTTAGTCCAAGATTCATCTCTACATGCCTCATTAGTAGTTTTTGGTTCAACTTGCGAAATCAAACAAATTTCATTTCTTTATCTAGATCTTGTCATCATGCCTTTGCTTGCATTTCCAATAATTTGATTTTTAGGATGGTTCTTCTTAACATACCTCGGTGTATTTGGAATTTTAGTAGAATCATTTGAATCATTCAGACATACCTCGATCCCGTGATCAACCTCAAAATGTTCTTCTTGATTTACAGTAACTTCCTTGTTATCTAAAGTTTGGCTACAGTCATATATTATTTCTTGAATTTGAAAATTCTCATCAATCCTTACATTAGCACTTTCAATTATCTTCCTCAATCTTAGATTAAAACATTTATAAGATTTTATCTTAGTGAAATAACCAAGGAATATCCCTTCATCACCTCTAGCATCAAACTTTCCTATCTCGTCATCTTTTTTGATATATCATTTACTATCAAATATTCTGAAATATTTCACAGTAGGAGCATGATTAAACCATAGTTCATAATTAAGGAGTCTTATTAGTACCTTCTCTAATTTGAATTCTATTTAAAGTGTAAACAACAGCACCAACAACGTCTCTCTAATGAACATGTGAAACATTTCCTTCAAGCAACATAGTTTTGGCATCATCTAATATAGTTATGTTTCTTCACTCTGCAATCTTATTCTGTTGTGGTGTCCTAGGAGCAGATGTTTGTATGTATATTCCATTCTATTCGCAGTAGGTATTGAACATATCTGAAGTAAACTCTCCACCTCTATCTAACCTTAAACATTTTATCTTCAAACCTGCTTCATTCTCAACTTTTGCTTTGAAAATCTTGAATTTATCAAAAGCCTAAGATTTCTCTCTAAGATATGTAACCCACATCATCCTAGAAAATTCATCAACAAAAAGTATGAAATACCTTTCACCAGAGTAATATCTTGTTCTTGTAGGACCACACATATCTATATGCACCAGATCTAACTTCCCTTTCGCTGAGTAAGATTTGCTTTTAAAACTGCTTCTAGTGTTAAGGTTGTAAATCACAAGCTAAAGACATTACAACCAGAACAAGATAAGAGGATCACTAATTTACTAGAGATATAGACTTATTTGATCCCTACAGTTGATATAATGCAACAAAATTTTAAAGATTCAAAGGTAACACTTGGGTTACCTAAAATGAGTACACTTGAATCTATGGAGGAGTTAGCTTTTATATTATATGGACAGATTCAAGCCATGGTGCACTTGTAGAAGTCGTGAGGGAGTTCTTTGGAGACAGCCAAAGCCAATTTTAGAGATATTTTTTATAGGTTGTGATCGGTAAGATGATTTCATTTTTGAAGTGCATTTATGTACCTTTTTCATTTATGTCAAAGGGGGAGTGATCGGTGCAGTGAAAATAAATTTAAGGGGGAGTAGTGTATAGAAGTTTAGTTCTATACATTTATGTGCCTATACATAATGTATATATTTTCACTATGTCTTGCCATCAATTCAAAAGGGGGAGATTGTTGGCATTATGATGGATTTTAGAGTTGAGATGATTATGAGTTTGTCATTGATGAAAACTCTATCAGATTTGATGAATAGGTTTCAGATACCGATCGACTGGATGGATAGGTAAAGAAAAATAAGATAAGTGTTTTGATCGGTTAATAGGAAGACAATAACAGAAAGGATTTTGAGTGGTGATTGAGGTAGCAAGCACATTATGTGGTGTGATCATTACTAGAACATTATTTTGGTCATTTAAGTCCAGTTTACCGACCGTGACAGTTAACTCAATGTTTTGAGTGAGTTGGTATTTTGGTGATGTGTTTAGTTCAAACCAGTTGAGTTACTGATTGGTTTTTCATGATCAAATGATCTAGACGGTTGATTATTTGTTGGTGTTTGGTAATAAAATTGTGTATTACATTCTATTTTGACATGTTAAAGGTATGATTGGTACTGATTTTCATGAGTTAGGTCAATGTTTTGGGCTAACTTATGGAATTTTTTCCAAGTCTTAACCAACTTAAGAATGGAAGTATGAAGGAGAGATAAAACATATGATTTAGGGTTGAAGATCATGTTATTTGTGGTTGGTATTAGATAAAAAGGCATAACATTATGCCAAGATTCAAATATTGGATAAGATCTGACACAGAAGCAGTGTCATTCCCAGATTAGTCATTTGAGTCCATTGCTCAAGGCTAACTCTAACAGGTTAGCAAGTTAAATCCCTTAATAGGGTGGACTTTAACATATCTCATTGCATAAATCCTTTAACATGGTGACTTCTGAGAAGGAGTTCTAAATCCTCTAGTGAGGTAGATCATAACAGGTCTGATTGTACTTCTAACAAGGTACTACTCACTCTTAACTGGGTGAGCCCCTAATAGGGTATTTTAATCTCCTTACAAGGAAACTCTTTTTACTATGGTGAAGAGACTTGGGTCCGGGGTGTCATCCTCACCATGTTTTTCTAATTTCTCCCTCTCGTAAGGGTTTCGAGGATAAAAATGGTGGTATTATGTGTTATTCTTTGTGGATGCTTGAATTTTTTTACTTCTATTGCATAATTACACTTGCATGTTTGGTTGTATGGAAGTTGTTTAAAATAATAATCATATTCTTGGTTGAATTTTTTCATTACCTATTTATACTGATTCAACCCCTCCTTAGTGCCTCTATATACTAACACCCTATTTGATACAGAGTATACAAATTTAATGGAATTGGAGACTAAACATCATATTGGTACAAAACTAGAAACCCTACATGAAGGTGATGTGTGTGTCAAGCAAGCTAAGTTACAAAGCCTAAAAGGGAGGTATGAATCTCTAAGAATGTATGAGGATAATAACATCAACACTTGTATGTTGAAGATAAATGAATTATTTTGTAGCATCATATGTGATGGTGGTGTATTGGATGAAGGAGAGTTTGTTTCAAAGGTACTAAGATCACTTCCCTTGACTTACAAAAGAAAATTTGCTTCAACTGATGAAATCATAACTCTTGTTTTTGTGACAAGAGATACATTGGTTGGTAAGTTATCTCCTTTTGAAATGAATGAATTTGGTAATTCTCTACCCAAAGGTGTATCAGATTTCAAGGCTACTACATTAGGAAGAGACATGCATAGATTATATCAAGGTGAAGGATCTATAAGAAGAGTATCAAAATATGAAAAGGAAATAAGAGAGATTGAAGAAGAATAAAGATAACTTCAATAATTGGAAGCACTGGTGGTAAGGAGACTATCAAATGGATCTGGTAAGTACAAAGGAAAATGCATTTTAAATGCCTTTGTTACAAAAAATAAGACATTATGCCTTAATATGTCCAGAAATATTTCCTAAGTACAAGTATGATAAGTCTAAAGATGAGAAAATCTATTATTATGTTGTTGATGAAGAAGGAATCACTGCTGATGAATCAGATAATGTTAAGAGTGAAGATGAACATATTTTTTTTTGCAATTATTGAGGAGGAACCTAAGACTACAAATATTATGTCAAGTGATGTTATTGCTAACAATATTGTTGAAAATGTCATGACTAATGTTGTTGATAGTAGTGTGATCAAGGATGAAATCTCAACTACTCAAGAAGATGCGATGGCTATAACTACTCAGAATGTTAGGAATAAGGTGTCTCAACCTTGGATAATTCCTATTCTTATTATTTGTTTTGTAAAATGTATTTCTTGAAAATAATTTAATTAAGTGTGAGTGTACATGTCTAGTTGGCATGTTGATGT
>MU224672.1:214148-252415 GCA_018584345.1 Thuja plicata
TTGGCATGTTGATGTGTCACTCCACTTGATGTGTCGGCATCTTGAATTGTGTGTAAGGAGATCATGGCTGAAATGGTTATGATGGATTCCTATGACACGTAAGAGCTATTTCTAGAAGGTTCTATGACGGGTGAAGACATGCAATGACATGTGGCAACTGATAAAGTTAGGGTTCCTATTTTCTCAGAGAATGGTAAAAACCTAATGCGGCTATCTTTGGAAGTTTCCCTAAAAAGGAAAGCGCGTGATATAAGTGTTTTTTAGGGTTGAAGATAGATATAGAAAAAGAGTGTATTGTTGGTATGATCAGGTGCTACTGGATTAGTCTGTGTGTGTCGATTGTCTCCTGAAAGAACTTGCTTTGCAAGTGTGTTGTAATAGTTGTGTTGAAGATAATACATTGTGCAGGTTTTGGAGTGCTGGGGTTTTTTACCGAAAGGTTTTCCCTAGGGTAAATCATTGTGTCATTCTCTATTTTTCTGTATGCATGGTATATGGCTGCAATATCATTGTTAAAGTAGTTAACGAATTTGAAATTGTAAGGATTTAAATGAATTTGCACAATACTTTCCTTTAGAGATTAGTGTAGGAAGCTGTTTCCGCACTTGAGTTTCCTTAAAAGTGGTATCAGAGCCTGATCAACTTTTGATCCTAGTTGTTGGGTAGGGTTTTTTTGAGCTAATCTCAAGTTGAGTGGGAGTTTTTTGTGTAGACCATTCTGAATCTTATTTGTAGATTGAGATGGCAAGTTCCTCATACAGTAGAATAGAGGTGGAGAAATTTAATGGCACTAATTATGAGTTGTGGAAACTCAAGATGGAAGACATGCTTGAAGACCACGATCTATGGGAGGCTACTTCACTTGATGTGAGACTTGCAATGATATCTCAAGCGGATTGGGAGATCAAGGATCAGAAAGCTAAGGGTCTCATCAGACTCTATCTAGCAGATGTCGTTCTTTTGAATGTTCTTGATGAGACTACTGCAAATTATTTGTGGAAATGGCTTGGGTCTGTGTATCAGGCCAAATCTCCGGTGAATAAGTTGTTCCTGAGAAAGAAGTTGTATTCTTTAAGAATGGAGGAAGGTCGATCTGTAACTGATCATCTTAATGCATTCAATTTATTGATTACATAGTTGGCATCATCTGGTGCCAAGATCGAGGAGGAGGATCGATGTATGACCCTTATTTTTTCCTTGCCGGATTCATGGGACCATCTTGTGATGGCTCTCAGAAGTACTATAGTCACATTTCATATGGATGATGTGGTGTCTTCGCTGCTATCTGAGGAGATGCGAAGAAAGATTTCGGATTCATCTAAGGAAGCCCTTGTTGTTCGTGGGAGATCCAACGACAAAGGAAAGCAGAATGAAAATAAGTCAAAGCAGGGCAGATCCAAATCCCGTGGGAGTTCTAAGACTCCTAGAAAGTCCAAGGCAAAATTTTGGAACTGTGATAAATCTGGGCACTTCTGGAGGGACTGCAAAGAACCAAAGAAGAAGAAGAAAGGCTCAGATTCAGCTTCTGAAAAATCTCAAGAAGATGGAGATGCTTTTATTGCAGCTTTGGTAGCCCATGCATCTGATGATGTGTGGTTGGTAGACTCAAGTGCTTCTTTTCACATCACCTCTCATCGAAATTGGTTCTCAAAATATGAAGAGTTTGATGGTGGAAAGGTGTACTTGGGTGATGATTCTCAGCTAAAGATAGTTGGACACAGAAGGGTCACTATCAGATTTCCTGATGGATGAGTAAAGGGAATCAATGGAGTTATACACATTCCGAGTTTGGCACAAAACCTATTATCTATAAGTATGTTGAATGATGTAGGTGTGCAAGTTGTCTTTTTGAAAGATGGATGCAAGATGATGAGAGGTTCTATGGTGCTCGCTAAAGGTACTAGGAGAGGTACTTTGTTTCATATTGATGCATGCATTTCTCAGTGCAATATTTCTTCTGTTTCAAAGAAGAGAGCGGCTATCACTTCATCCCCACCATCTGAACAAGCAGTAAAGAAGACTGTTGCAATGGGTTCCGATGGCAGTGCAATAAGTGTACCTAAGGGTGCAAACACTTTGGAAGGCAAGCTTCCTGCAGAAAAGACAATGTTGTGGCATATGAGATTTGGTCACATTGGTGAGAAGGGTCTTAGGACCTTGAAAAGTAAAAATCTCATCGAGGGGCTAAATGATTGTAATCTCAAATTTGATTTCTATGAACACTATGTTTATGGTAAGAAAAATTGTGTTCAGTTCTACTCCAGTTCTCACAAGTCTTCTGGACTTTTAGATCTTATTCATTCCGATGTATTTGGTCCTGTAAAAGTTCCTTCTATCTCCATTTCTATATATTTTGTATCTTTTATAGATGATTACAGTAGAAGGACTTGGATATATTTCCTGAAAAGTAAGACATAGGTTTTCAGTCGGTTCAAGGAATTTAAGGCTCTTATGGAGAATCAAACTGGTAAAAGAATCAAGTGTGTGAGAACTGATAATGGTGGTGAGTTTTGTTCCATAGAGTTTGAATAGTTCTATAAAGAACAAGGAATTAAGAGAAATAAGACAACTCCTTACACCCCGCAGCGAAACAGAGTTGTAGAGAGAATGAACAGGACACTGATGGAGAAGGCTAGGAGTATGCTTAGTGGATCTAGTTTAGAACAAAGGTTTTGGGCCGAAGTTGTGGCCACTGCTTGCTATTTGGTTAACAGATCTCCTACATCAGCTCTTGTTGGTAAGACACCCATGGAGGTGTGGTCTGGTAAGAAGCCTTCAATTAGATATCTTTGTGTTTTTGGTTGTGAAGCTTATGCACATATTCCAAAGGACAAAATATCTAAGTTGGAAAACAAAGTTTTCAAATGTATTTTCATCGGATATAGTGTTGGTGTGAAAGGATACAAGATTTGGGATCCTGTGACTAGTAAGGTGTTGCATAGTAGAAATGTTATTTTCAAAGAGCTAAAATCTTCTCCTATTATGCTACAACCAGATGAAAAAGAAAAGGAAAAAGATGTTGTTCAGTTTCCTCCTACCCCTAAGAAGACTGAACAAAGAGACCATGTTGGGTCTAATAATGAGGAGAGCTCTAGCAGCTCTGATAGTTTGGAAGAAGAGGAAGAAAAACCTCAACCTCAACCCTTGAGGAGATCCACGAGAGAAAGAAAGCAACCAGAAAGGTTTGGTTATTCTATGTTAGATTCCAATTGTGCTTTTGCTTTGATTACTAACACTGATGAGCCTAGATTTGTGAAAGAGACTTTGGGCATGGAAGATGCAGGTTCCTAGATTGAGGCTATGGATGATGAGATGGCTTCATTGGAGAAAAAAAAAACTTGGGACCTTGTACCTTTGCCTAAAGGGAGAAAATTTGTTGGCTGTAAATGGGTGTTCAAGAAGAAATTCTGTGTAGATGGCAGTGTTGAAAGGTACAAAGCTAGATTGGTTGCAAAGGGGTATTCACAGGTAGAGGGAATAGATTATGGTGAAATATTCTCTCCTGTTGCAAAGTTTACATCCATTAGATTTTTTTTATCTCTTGCTGATTCATATGATTTAGAGATAGAACAGATGGATGTGAAGACAACTTTCCTTCATGGTGATTTGGAGGAAGATATTTATATGTCACAGCCTAAGCACTACATTGTTAAAGGTAAAGAATCCTTAGTTTGCAGATTAAAGAAATCTCTATATGGTTTGAAGTAATCTCCTAGGATGTGGTACCTTAAGTTTGATGCCTTTGTGTTGTCAATTGGATTTGTAAGATCAAAATCAGATCATTATGTTTATTTCAGACTTGAAAATGATCACCTTCTTATTGTTGCATTATATGTTGATGATATGTTGATGTTTGGGAAGGGTAAGGGTATGATTTCTGATTTTAAATCTCAGTTGTCAGCATAGTTTGAGATGAAAGATCTTGGGGCAGCAAGGTACATCTTGGGTATGGAAATTAGTAGAGATAGGTCTAACAAAAAACTTTGGTTGAGTTAGAGTAAGTATGTGAAGTCTGTGTTGGACAGGTTCAACATGGTAGATTGTAGACCACTATGTGTTCCTGTTTCAGTCGGAACAAAGTTATCTGTAGATGATTCTCCAAAATCTCCTAGTGAGGTGGAGGACATGAGTAGAGTACCTTATGCTAGTGTAGTTGGCGGTCTTATGTATGCTATGGTTTGTACTAGACCAGACATTGCCCAAGTAGTGGGAGTCCTGAGTCGGTTTATGGCTAACCCTGGACAGGTACATTGGGATGCAGTTAAGCGAGTATTCAGATATTTGAGGGGTACATCAAATTACTCCATATGTTACCATGGTAAATCTTCTGGATCTCCGCATTCAGTTTGTATTTGTGGGTTTGTGGATTCAGATTGGGTAGGTGATATTAACAACAAGAGATCCACCAGTGCTTATGTGTTCACTATGTTTGGTGGTGCCATCAGTTGGATGAGTAAGCGACAACCTGTGGTTGCTTTGTCCACTATAGAAGCTAAGTACATGGATACTACTCATGCTTGTAAGGAAGCCATTTGGCTTAGGAGATTATGTTCTGATGTTGGTGTTGATGCAGAACAAATTACTATTTGGTTTGACAGTCAGAGCGCTATTTTCCTTGCGAAGAATCCAACTTTCCATGCCAGAACGAAGCACATTGATGTGCAGTTTCACTTTGTGAGAGATATGGTGGAAGATGGAAAGGTAAATTTAGAGAAGGTAGATACTGTGAAGAATGTTTTAGATGCATTAATGAAACTAGTGGGCACTGCAAAGTTCAGATGGTGTTCGGAGTCTATGGGCCTTTTGGCCTATAGCGGTTAGTTCCTGTTATGTTCCTATTGCTCTTACAAGGTGTTCGACAAGTGGGAGAATGTTAGGAATAAGGTGTCTCAACCTTGGATAATTCCTATTCTTATTATTTTTTTTGTAAAATATATTTCTTGCAAATAATGTAATTAAGTGCGAGTGTACATGTCTAGTTGGCATGTTGATGTGTCACTCCACTTGATGTGTTGGCATCTTGAATTGTGTGTAAGGAGATCATGGTTGAAACGGTTATGATGGATTCCTATGACACGTAAGATATATTTCTAGAAGGTTCTATGAAGGGTGAAGACATGCAATGACATGTGGTAATTGATAAAGTTAGGGTTCCTATTTTCTCAGAGAATGGTAAAACCCTAATGCGGCTATCTTTGGAAGTTGCCCTAAAAAGGAAAGTGCATGATATAAGTATTTTTTAGGGTAGCAGATAGATATAGAAAAAGAGTGTATTGTTGATATGATCGGGTGCTACTGGATTAGCCTATGTGTGTCGATTGTCTCCTAAAAGAACTTGCATTGCAAGTGTGTTGTAATAGTTGTGTAGAAGATAATACATTGTGCAGGTTTTGGAGTGCTGGGGTTTTTTACTAAAAGGTTTTCCCTAGGGTAAATCATTGTGTCATTCTCTATTTTTCTGTATGCATGATATATGGCTGCAATATCATTGTTAAAGTAGTTAACAAATCTGAAATTGTAAGGATTTAAAGGAATTTGCACAATACTTTCCTTTAAAGAATAGTGTAGGAAGCTGTTTCCGCACATGAGTTTCCTTACATAGAATGTCAAAGAAGACAAATGTACTATTGGTAGTAGATTCTCAAATTTCATGACTGGTAATATGAACAAATCTATGGAATCATAGATGCATGAAAGTGGTACTTTCAAGAGGGAAGATAACTCTAAAGGTGAGAATTCTATAATTTATACTTTTGTAAAATATCCTGCTAGAGATATTACGAGTAATGTTTGTGATAATTGTGTTATTAAGAAGACCAAGTCGAGTGATATCTCTGCTAGAAATTTTTCTACATGTAGTGTTGTTGAAAAGGTTACCCTTGAGAACTCTATGAGTTATTTTATTGAAGAAGAAAAGGTCTCAAACACTCAAAAGAATAAGAAAAATGACTAGCTAATAGATAGTGGATGTTCACATCATATGACTGGTGACATAAGAAATTTTGTGAAATATGAAGAATATGATGGCAAAATTATTAGATGGGGTGACAAAACTGAAGGGGAAATTGAGGGAAGATGTATTATTTTCTTAGATGGAAATAATACAATTGATAATGTGCTACATGTTATTGATTTGACTTACAATCTTCTCAGTGTTGGTCTATTATATGAAGAAGCATACACTCTATACTTCAATGATGAAGGATGCAAGATTATGAATAATTTTGAAAGTGAAGTTCGATTAGGATCAAAGAGAAATATTTTTTTTTCCATTTAATTAATGAAGGAATAATTTATCAGATAACTCAGATTGAACAAAATCAGACCAAATCACACAAAAGTAGAAAATGAATTAGCCCTAAAAAGGTACTACACCAACAATATCTTAATCAGATGTAGAGGATCTCAAAGCAAATTGTTGATGAAGTTGATGCAAGAAAAGAAGGAGCAATGCTAGAGTCACGAGTAAATCCAATGATATCAAGGTATGAAAAATTGAATCATTTAGAAGATAGTCACCTACTTGTTTAGTCTAGTAGAAGTCAACCTGATTCTTGGAAAGACAAATTAGATGAACAAAGTGTTGGAATACTTTTTGAAATGGAAACTTATAATGAGAATCAAATCAAGAGTAGTGCAAAATGATCAATATTTCAAAAAGAAGGGACAATAGATGCAGATATAACAATAAATGAAAAGGGATAAAAAAATATGATAATTTCAATTATCAAAATAAGAAAGAGTCTAATGTAAAAAAACTTAAGGAGAATGAAAGAAAAGAGTTAGTTAAAGGAGATTTCAACTCAAAGTATCAAAAAATCATGGAAGATCATATTTGTCCAAATAAATGTGTACAAATAAACGTACAATAATTACATTTATTATTGGTGGGTTAGAGCCATAAACGTGTACAAATCTTACATGGATGATTGGTGGGTTAGAGCCATGGAAGAAGAGCTCATAATTGCAAATGATCTTTAAAAAAAATTCAAGATTAGTTCAACTAAGCTTGAGGTATTGTTACTTCAAAGAAGGTCAATAAACAAAAGTGAAACTAGACTAGAAAAGGAAGAGTACTCTAAGACTAGTCAAAGAAAGTCTAACTCAGGGAAGAAGAAGAAAAAGAAGAATTCATTAAAAAATCCTAAGAAGTTTAGAGGTAAGTTTTTTAACAAAGATGAACACAAAGAACAAGATTGCAGAAAAGGATATCTATGTTTTGATTTCATAAGGGATGATCATGATCCAAGCATATCCAGTAGTATGAGAAATAGGAATGACACTCTTAAAAGGGAAAAGGATAGATGTTTTTCATGCAAGAAGTTTGGTCACATCTCAAGACAATGTATTGTTAATAAGAAAGGTAAGAAGAGACAAAGAATTATTCTTGATGCAGGAGCATCTTGGGATCTTTCCAATCTTGCATCAACCAAAAATATTTCCTTTTAGTATGTTCATATTTTCTTGTTCCTATATTTTGATTGGAAAACCTTCCAGTTGACACATTGGATTATGTGATCCTTATGATGTGCTCTAGACATAATGTTCAATCTATGTTTGGGTTTGCATATCGATACATGCTATTTAAGTGGAGATTTATTATGATTTGGGTTGAACCTATATGTTCTTCATGTTAATGGCTTTTTTCGAGTTGGTGGATCTTGTGAAGCTTTCTCATTTATTGATATCCTAATTGGCTCATCATTTGATGATCCTATGCTTGTCGTCAACCTCATTGTATGACTGCACTTCATCTCATATACATTTGGAGGTGTTCTTCTAGATTTGGGTCATGTCCTATTTGGTCGACTTGTATTTTCCTACCTTGGAGAATGCGATATTTTATGGTCAAATTGTGGCTTGCGATCTTGTATATATGTATTGTGGTGGTTTCTTAGTTAGGTGGCTTGGTAGTAGCTTGTAGTAGTAAGTTAGCATCCAGTATGGATCTATATTTCTTTATGTATTTAGGCATGTGTGCCTTGGAATGTAATTTGGCATGTATGATGTAAATCTTGAGCAGCTGATAATATGAAGGCCTGTGAGGCATGTTTGTTGTTCAATGTTGAGTTGTTTATGATCTTGTCTTTTTTTTTTGTGTTGACTATTGTTACAAGCTTGGACCATATCCATTGGGGAAATTGTGTCCATGACTACATCATGTGGTATCAGAGCCAATTTTATGTTCTTGCGTTAGAAGATCGAGTTCATAAGCTTGTGAAGCCCTATTCCTGTTTATTGTGAGGTGGCAGAGTGTAGATTTACTCACAATTACAGAGGACTTGTGCAAGTGGATCACGAAGGATTTGTTGTTGGTTGTTGGGTAGTATGAATTTATCTGATTGTGATTTGTTCCTACAATGGTAGATTATTGTTCCTGAGCTAGAAAAATTCTAGACCGCTTATTGTGGGGTGGTAGAATGTGGATCTGACCTATAATAGCAGAGGATTTGCAGAAGGATGGATCAAAGAGATGTTGTTTCTAATTGTGAAGCTTGGAATGGGTTGTATTCCTCGAGACATATCGTTGGTGGATAGATCACCAAGTTGAGGAAGGATATGAGCATGTTCAGTAGATCGTCGAGTGAGAGGCGATTGGGATTTTGCAATCATATTGTCGAGTAGAGGTAGTTGCACCTTGTAAAGGAAGAGAGGTTATCGGATAGGATAAACCCTAGAAGTGTGAAGAAAACATTTGAAGACCTTAGAGTTGAGTTAAGTTCAAACATTTGTAATGCTTTAGTTATCTTGAGGAAGAATCCTAAACCTGAGAATGGGTGTGAGGAGGCTACTAAGGAGCTGAAGAGATTGAGTTGGAATTTACTGATTCAGAGGTGGATCATTTGGCCTATTAAGAATATTGTTTAGAGGAGGAAAATGAAAGCTAGAGTTTTTTATGAAGAGGTTAATCTTTATGAGGTATGTGCACATGTGAATACTTTGATAGATATTGCAGAGGATAAGTTATATGTGGTTACGGGTGAATTTCATAATCAATTGATTAGATCTGATAAGCTAGTTAAGGAAGGTCTTGTTGTTGAGGATGATAATGGGATTGTTGATCTTGTTGAAGTTTGAATTGAGATTCTATTGGATGAATCTGATAACCTTTTTGGGATAGTTTTTGAGTATTATACTATATTATGGGTGTTACAATTGATGAGATTAATGTTAGTGAGTATGAGATGGTTTGTGATAAGGCCCTTAGTTGTGATTATGTGCATGATTTTGATGGAGAGTTACAGACTTAGTTTTTGTATTTGAGTGTTGATTTGTTGCAGTGACTACCTAGAGGGTGTAAAAGAGAAGATATGTGTTCCTTGATTGTTATTGGTACTAATCAGATTGATTATATGCAAGAGGATTTTATTTCTTGTGTTGTAGTGTAGGTGTGGGAAGAGGAACTACGTTTCCTGATTTCTTTGTTGCTGATGGACCGATAAAAGATTGTGTTCATATGTTTAATGAGGATGAGGATAAGTGGCTGATGATGATAAGTGGAATTGAGAAGAGGAGTGAAGATCTTGTGCTTAGTTATACTGCTGATCTGTTTGGTTATTCCTATGAATTTTTTGGATGGTTTGTTTCAATGCAGAGGATGTGGAGATTATATCAGAGAAGGAAGAGAGTTTGTGTGTGCAGGCTCATATTCTTAACCATGAGGGTTGGGAATATGAAGGTCAAAATGAAATCTTATAGCCAGTTGTGGACTTCTTCTACAACTAAAAAGTGAGAGGCTCACTTTATTAATAAGCCTAGGTGTCTAATGCTGGAGCATCTAGGATCTTGGAAATCTTGCATCAACCAAAAATATTTCCTTTCAGTTTGTTCCTATTTTCATGTTCTTGTGTTTTGATTGGAAAATATTCTAGTTCAAATATTGGCTCATGTGATCCTTATGATGCATTCTAGACATCATTTTTAATCTATGTATGGTTTCGCATCTTGATATGTTCTATTTTGGCTTAGATTTCTTATGATTTGGGTCAAACCTATATGTTCTTCATGTTAATGGATTTTTCTGAGTTGGTGGATCTTGTGAATCTTTTCTATTGCTTGTGATCGTGATTGGTGCATCATTCGTTGATCTTATGCTCATGGTTAGCCTCCTTATGTGTTCACACTTCATTTCATATTCATTTGGAGGTGTTCTTCTAGATTTTGGTCATGTCCTATTTGGTTAACTTATATTTTCCTCCCTTGGAGAATGTGATCTTTTCTGGCTGACTTGTGGATTGTGAGCTTGTAACTATGTGTTGTGGTGGTTTCTTAGCTAGGTAGCTTGGTAGTATCTCGTAGCAGTAGGTAATCATCTAGTATGGATCTAGATTTCTGTATGTAATTAGGCATGTGTGCCTTGGAATGTAAGTTGGCATGTAGTTGGGCATGTATGATGTAAATCTTGAGGAGCTAATAATATGAAGGCATGCGAGGCATGTTATTTATTCATTGATGAGTTTCTTATGATATATATATATTTTTTCCATTGTGTTGAATCTTGCTACATGGTTGGACCATCTCCATTGGGGAAAATTTGGCCATGTCTGCATCAGTTTTGCAAATCAAATGCAACATATCTGAACTTATTAATGGAATTTGTAGAAGCAAGGAAGTGGATAGAAATGACACCAAAGTAGAAAACATGAGAATGAGAAGAAAAGGTCAAAGTAGAATAAAACCTAAAGACAAGGTAGACAAGCATGTTAAAGGGAATATTAAAGAAAAAGGAAAAGAAAAGGAGAAATGAGATAAGGAACAAAAGCATAAGAAGAGGAAAAGAAGAAAAGAAGAAAAGAAGAACAAGGCTACAACAAATATGGAATCTATTTCGGTAAGATCCGAAGGCAAATCAAGATGGATTTCTCTTCCCAAACAAAACTAAGATGTAGAAGGATGCGTCAGTCCATAAGAGCTTCATGAAGATGTCATTAAAGATGGATTGATGTATGGAGGCTACTACTTAAAGGGAGTAGTAAGCATAGTAAGAAAATTTTATCTGATGTGAAGTTTAGTATTTGAAGGGAGCTACAAAGAAGTGCAAGAATCAATGAGTTAAATATTTGATCTATGTATGGATTTCTCTTAGGTGTGTATGTGAAAGAAATGAAGATGAGGTTGACGAGGTAGTAGAAGTAGAGAAGGAAAATGAAGCATACATTAATAGGACAAAGAAAATTGGAAAAGAGAAGATGATACACCTTTGTCATTGATTCCAAAGGGAGAGAAAGAAGAAGATGTGAAAAAAATATAAGAATAGAGTTTGAAGATTAGAAGAAAAGAATAGAAGAGTTTGCAGATCAGAGGGACATACTTGCACTTAAGAAATAATATTTTTTTGAGAAGAAAAATGGTGTTAATCCAAGGGGAGGAACTAATGGAGAGAAGAGAATGAAATCATATTTGATCTAAGGGAAGATTTATTCTAGGGGGAGAATATTTGTGAAGAAGATGAGTCAGAGTCACTCTCAAAGATGATTTGGAGGATGGTCTCCAAGGGAGATTGTTGGTTTTTTATTGCATTACTTATTTTTCACATCATATGTTGTCATCAATGAAAAAGGGGGAGATTTTGGCATATTAGCAAAGCTGGAAGATGATTGTGTTGGCATTGATGTCAACATAGTAGAGGGATTGATCAGAGGAAGTGATTAGATGAGTTATTTTCTTATTACTAATTTAATCGTTGTAGGTTTGCTAGTGGAGCAGAATGTTAAAAGATCTAGTGGGAAGAAAATAATGTAGAGATGAATTTGCACATGTAGACGAAGGATGATGAAGTTGTTTACTAAGTTCACCCAAATTTCTAGAAATTCTCATGATGATTTGGATAGGTAACTAGGTTACAGAAAGTGACTGGTTGACATGGTGACAGATTGTACCACAGGAATTAAAAGGTTCGATATGCAAAATCAAGTTGAAATTTATTTAAGTGAACCTAGGAGTGTGTTTGGTACATACTCAGGTGTCTTCAATTCAAAGGTTTTGTACTTCATAGGTCCGCATAGCATATTTTTATTGTCTTAGAGTCTTAGTGATAGTGTCTTGAGGTCTAGTGGAAAAACAGTTAGAAAATCCAATGGTTGTAGTGGATTTGTGTATTTTAGTGTTTATCACGATGCCACAAGATTTTATAGAATTATTTTCTTGATGACTTGGTAATACAGATGGATCAGAAGGATCAAATTGGTAGGATTTTTTGGTCAATAATAATATTCGTACTATTTTTTTCTTGGTTGACTTAGTTGGTAAATCGTATTGCACAAGTGCTAAATCATGAAATTTGGGAGATTTATGATCTCGAGGTGGTGGTTATAGGCTGTGGCTATGATTCTACAGTTGGAATTAGATTTGAGAATGAGATTAAGTGTGATAATTTGAAGAGACGGTGAATTAGGTTTTGTCAACCTACTTCTTGGAATAAGATGATGAATTAGGGCAAAAATCATTAGGAACAGAAGTGGAAGATTGGTTGTGAATGATGGAGATTTCTTGCAGAGCAATACTGGAGATCTCTTGAAGGCTAAGTTTCTTGTCTGAAGGAGTCAGAGAGAATTAGATCATAGATCTTGGTTTTACTTCAATGGAACTGACTTTGGCATAAGATAAATATTGTTATCTAGTTTACAAACACCTTCATATCATTTTAGTGATTCGATTGTAAGGTAGTGATCCTTCCTTAGGACTGTATCCCAAGGCTTTTGATTTGAGCATTGAGCCTGAATGGATGTGTATTCCCCATACATTGTAATAAGGTTATACTTCTAACAAGGTATTTTCTTGTTGTGGGTAATGATCTCCACCATGGTTTTTACCCTAATAGGGTTTCCATGATAAAAAATCTTGTATCAAATTTTTTGAATGAGGTTCTTATTTGTATATGCATGCATGTTTCACATTTCACTTAATCAAATTAGAAATAAGGGTGTTCAAGGTTAAGAGTTTTAAGGACTAATGGTTTAAGGTGTAGAGCTTTGGGAATAACTAATTCACCCCCCCCCTCTTAGTTGTTCATTTCCATATTATCAATAGACTCTCAGTTATGTCTATAATATGAGGCTTATCCATGCAAGATATCAAATAGTGTAGTAAAAATACCTCTTTTCTGTTGAACAAGGGTTTGATTTCCAAATTACTGATAATGACCTTAAATATCACACAAATCACCTTCAAGAGATCTAAAAATTCTTCCTCTTAGTTGCAAACTAAAAAATGAAGTGTTGAAATTCCTTTTTGACCCTTTACACATCTAACTTTTAGATGTAATAGATGTTTCATATCCTGGTTCCATTTGATGTTCGGTTTTCAGACTAAGATGCAAAAATCTTTCTATGAACCTTAAAAAATTGCATAGATTCCTTCAAAATTGCTTCAATCATGTCTATAACACCTTGATACATCCAAATCTGACATTCACATCTAGGTGTCAACTCACATCATGGGTTTTATGGAAATTTTATGAAACAATCCCCCCTAGGATAGAGGCCTAAATTCAATTTTGTGAAGAAATTTCCACACTAGATTTAGTTGCGAACTCAGGTTTTTCATTTCTATCACCTTTCCTTACCCATGTATTTCTCATATCCTTCCTAACCTCTTCCACATAAACTTTATATTTTCCCTTGTCATTATTCTAAATGTTATTGTTATTGTTCACCGGACCTCTCCTATTCATGTTCACATTTTTACTTCGACAAAATTTAGCAATGTGACCAGGATTGTTGCATTTGTAGCACACCACATTTGATTGAACATACCTATAGTTTATATTATTTCCTCTTAATATTCATTATTTATTTATCTATTTTCCTCTTAATCTACATTGTTTAGCATTATGTCCAAAATTGTTGCATGTATAACATCTAATATTCACTCTATTAGAAGTATTGCTAATCTTGCATTCATTTGATTTATGCCTATAGTTTTTTGCATTTGAAGCATTGAACATAAAAAGATGTAGCATTCATTCTATTTCTACATTGTGCATCTCTATGGCCAAATTTATTTCATACAAAGTATCCGCCATTGAAATTTTGGGCATTAGGTTGTCTTACCAAGGATTTCTTTGGATTTCCATTCTAATTGTCTAATGAGAGATTTATCTGACGAGATCCAGAACTGTCACCTTTCACAAATCCAATACCATGTGTGTCACCTTTCATTCTCTATATTTCAATTTCTGCATCAAGCTTTGCCAAGATGGCATGAAATTCTTCCTTGAATTCATTTGTAGAAGCAAGCTCTTTCCTTAGAATGTCTTTTCACCCTTTCAAGTTCTTGCTCATTAGGTCTGGATTCATCTAGATCAAATTTTAACTACACAATATTATAATTTATTCTATGACATTCATCATATTTATCTTTCAAGGACTGATCAAGATTCTCCTCATTCTTCTTCCTTGCTTTAATATCCTTAGTCAGCTTCATCACCATAGATTTCATCTCATTCTTTAGGACTTCTCTATCTTTTGCAAGCTTCTCACATTCATTTGTCTTCTCATTTAAGGCTTGAGAATCATCATTTCTTCCTTTCTTATTTAGTTTCTCAACAAGGTCCTTCCTCTTTTCCATGGATTTTTTTAATTACCCTTTCAATGTCTCAATGAAATTTTCAGCTTCCTTAAGACTCTTCTGCAAATTAAGGATTTCATCTTTGGACTGATCAAGCTCATCAAGTGTAATAAGGATTTATTGTTGAATATTTTTTGAATCCATTGAATCACCTATCAAGATCATCCTCAAGTTAGTAGACTTCCTATGAGGCATAAGGCTTTGATACCAATTGTTGGTATTAAGGAACACTGAGAGGGGGAATGAATCGGTCTTATGCAATTTTTAGCCTTATTAATTTGATTCTTAAACCATAAACCAGATGCAATGAAAATTAAAGTGAAGAATCATAAAATAAAAATCCACAACACCATAACACAAGGATTTTTATCATGGAAACCTGGTCAAGCAAATATCCATGGTGAGGATGGAACCCACAAATGAAATACTCTACAAAAGTATTTAACCCTGTTAAAAGTGTAAGTACAAAAGGTGGAATGTATGCATTCAATATCACTACCTAGAGTTCACTTCTCAATTACAAAAGGAAGGATTACAGCCTTAAATATATGGACAACAATCCGTAGATAGATTGAACTAGTAGCCAACATCAACAAATGCCAAATCAGTTCCAATTAAGTGAAGTATATTGAATCAACACACTTCATGCCATATCATTACTTTATTATTACTCAGACCTCAAATCATCATACTCCATGCATCAATACAAACCATACCTTATAAAATGATCGACCAAATTGATCTTATATATCCACTACAAAAATTAAGTCACCCACTAGATCAACCTTAAGATCATTTACAAAAATAATATAATGTGTACTAAGTCGGCCAAATCATTATGAAAAATATAATGTGGACCTCAAGTAACTGCATATAATCATTCTCTCATTTTGGCTCCACAAACTCAAACTAAAATCAAATCATCAAAAATGATCTGATAGATCCACAAAAGGATGTATTATACCCTGACACTGTTCTTCACCGCATACCCAAAACCTTCTACACAGAACTTCATATCTCAAAAAAAATATAAAATCAAGTATTGTGAAGTTGGGATAAGGTAGATTATACCTTCATTATTATTTCCCTATATTCATACCACAAAATTCCAATCTTGGTAGCCGAACTGAACCTTATATCTGAAACTGTCAACTATATTCTTAACTATAGACTTATGCAAAAAATCCAATTTGTCCTTCGGTGTGAACATAATAAGTATTGTGAACATGTGCAATGCATTTTTTTCCATAAATTACAAGATCAAAACCATTTAAATAAGTGTCTCTTTCCAACAATCCTTTTTGAAATTTTTGATCTATCAAATACTTATCCAATCTTCCATACCAAGCTCTAGGAGCTCATCTAAACCCATACAAAGCCTTCTCTAGTTTGCAGACAATATCTAGATCATTTGATAACTCAAATCCTTTTGGTTGTTCAATTTAAACCTCTTCAATTATCTCTTCGTTAAACAATTCTAACATCACATCCATCTAATAGACTTTAAAATCTTTGAATGTTGCAAATGCCAAAATTGTTCTAACAACTTCCATCTAAGAAACAAAAATTCCTTCCAAATTAATGCCCTCTATTTGAGTATAACCTTTTCAGATCAATCTTGTCTTGTTTCTCACAATTTTTCCATCCTTATCTATTTTTCTAGAACACCCACCTGGTCTTAATAACATCTTTGTCTCCTAGTCTAGGAATGAATTCCCAAATCAGATTTTTTTTCAATATTTTCCAGCTCCTCTTCCCTTTCCTTTATCTAGCTATGATCAAAGAATGCTTCTTCAATTATCTTAGGTACAATTTCAGAAAGAATGACTCCCTTATTCATATCTTCAATGATCTAATTTTTTAGTACACATCAGTTTCATATTCAATTTGTATAGGTTGGTAGAATTTCTCCATAACTTTATTCTATTGTAGTGTCCTAAGAGTTGACAACAATCTTCTAATCTCATGCATCTCACAAAAGATGTTAAATCCAATTTCTCCTTTGATTTTTCTATCAACTTAATTTTCAATTCTAGTTTTGATTAAATTGAATGTAACACAAGTATTCTAGAATAATCATCTAGTAAGGATTGTATAGTGAAAAATAGTATGCAACATCATAGAAGATACTAAATATTAAATACTAAATACTAAATTCTATATACAATAGGAATACAAACCAAACCCTTAAGAAAAATATGATTAGCACAACCAAAGGAAGAACAACACCAATGTAAAATCTAGATAAAATGGGGATTTGGTATTCCTTTAAAGGGGGGAAATGATATGTAAATGATAAGTGATAAAGTAGATGATGAAGCAAGTAAAGCTAGATCTGACCTATGAAATTAGATGCAAGGAAAGAGGAAGAAATGTGCACCTTGAAACTAGATGAGGAGGTTTGAACTTTGGATCTGAATTTGACAATTGCTAGAATGTCAAAATCTATCGTAACTTTAGATTTAGGTTTTTGGGACATGTAACTATCTTCTTTGCAAATTTTAGTCAAAAATTATAGAAACAAGTCGAGATTCTAGGTACAAGTTGACAAGTCAACTTATTCTTGACTGCTATGAATCTGATGAATTTTTTTAAGGAGCTATAACTTTGTCTGTACCTTCCAGATCTGAACCTACAACTCCATAACCTATTCTTGCACATAAAAAAGAAGGTTAAAAGGTTCTCAAAATGGGTTTTCTTTGGTCAAACCCCTGTATAGTAATCAACCTTGAAATTAAATTGAAATATCATAAAGGAAATTAATGTAAACAAGATAAATGTTCGATTCACCTTGCATGAAAAAATCTCATGAATGGATGTAGAAATTGCTTAAATCCATGAAGATGCTTGTATGTGTGGATTTTGGAATGAATAGCATAATCAATGATGCCTTTAAAAATACATGGATCTGGGATTTCCAATCCTAGATCCTGAATTTTGATATGCTTGATAACCACAATGGAGAAGGAAGAGGAGAAGAATGGATATATGGATCATCTTACTTGCTTATAAATTCCTCAACTTGGTCATCATGGGAGATAAATTTGCATCAATGGGAGTAAATTTCCTTTCCTTGAATGGATCTTGAATAAAATTAGACTTGGAGATCTTGAATTGGATGCTTTCCTTCAAATCTTGAATCCAAATCTTGAATTGCTTGAATGCTTGAATTCTCGCACAATGTATAGCAATAATGGATTGATGGCAATAATAATGGATGTGAAAATGAGGGGAGAGGATGTCCTTTTATACTCATTTTTGGATTCAAATTTAATCAAGGTCAACCATAGATTTGGACCTTAAAAGAAAGCCCAGACATCGGGCCCTAGGCCAAATGTGGGCTCAAAAACCCAAGAATAAGTCACCCAGTTGACTTTTTCTAGGTAAAATCACCTCAAAGTTTTCTAGGATGTCGGGGGATGTGATAAGATGTGGAGGGAAAAAATATAAGTTTTTGGGATCAAGCATAATAGACATTCTAACCTCGAAATCACCAAAATAGGGTCTAATAGGTCCTAAAGCCTCCAATTATGGGTGCTAACATTTTAGGAAGATACATTTATCCCCCAATTTAGCGAGAGTATGAGATGAACTTATGCTCATTTTAAAGTAGATCGAATTCAAAGGATGATATCATCAAGGTCAAGGAGACAAAGAAACATCAATCCCCCAAGTTACTCAAGTCTTCATAAAATCTTACACCAAGATAAGAGAGGCATCGCTCGGAAGAGAGAGAAGGAAAGAGAGAGAAAAGATGTGATCACTAGCCCAATAAGAGGTTGTCTTACTATGAACCACACAAAAGAAAAGTATTGCAAAAGATTGAATTGAACGGTTTAGAAAGTTGTGTTATGCTAGTCAATCCATAAAAAGGGATCAAACCTAAGAAAAGGTTGTTTTCTTAGGGATCCAACAAAGGAATGATCAAGCCTAAGGAAAGGATGTTTCCTTAGGGATTATAGAAAAGACGATCAGGCCTAAGGAAAGGTTGTTTCCTTAGGGATCAAAGAAAAGGAGATCACGGTTAAGGAAAAGTTGTTTCCTTAGGGATCAAAGAAGAAGGATCATCCCTTAAGGAAACTTTGTTTCGGTTAAGGGATATAATGAAAAAGGAAAAACACAATTAAAAAATTGTCTCCTTGGTCATCCACAAGAGAGATACATTGCATTAAATCATAACTTTCCTATGTGAAAAATGTGAAATACAAAGCAGAGTGTATTCCCCCACGTTAAACAAATTGCAAATGCCTTAAAGGGAGCAGTGGGTTTAACGAAACATAAAAGAGTCCACAAAATATGTTTCCACTATGAGATTCCCCCAAGAAAGGACAAATCAAGGGAAACATGCACATGAAAAAAGAGAGCACTAAAGGGATATACTAACTATGGGGTCAGTATGATCATATCATAATATATGAGATATTATATCAAAATGAAATATCATCATCCCCCAAAGGTAGTAGAACTACAAGCACAATGGAAGAATGACACGTAAGAGTTATGAAGAGGAGTATTTTTGCATTGACATCACAAAGACCAAAATATTAGGTATCTACCATTTTGTATCATCTCCAATTAGACAACACAAAGGCACATTTATGAATAGTGTCCCATGCACGACATAATATGTAACAACATATAGAAGAAGTGAGATACAAATAGAAGAATCTTTACAAAATTGTTATTCATTTATCACCTTGCACCAATGGAGACACAAGGGTCATTTAAAGAAATATAAACAGACATATAACAAGAAACATCTCATGCAAGAAGCACATCACAAAAAATAGGAAAACACACAAAATCCACCGCACAAGGGGAGCTAGTCAAGCGTATTGCATGTCCCCCATCTTGATCTTTAGTGTTTAGGGAAGGTGGGAAACTAAGAAGAGGAGAAACATCAAGCATGAAATATGGAACAATAGAAAGTTCCAAAAAATGATCATGTTGTAAAGATGGGTCACTTTTTTTGTCACTAGGAATGATAGATAATTGTTGTGAAAAATATAGCTGGAAAATCATGATCAAGATAAATAATCTCACACATGTCATCCAAATCACTAGCATGAATATCATTGTTAGCATCAAAAGAATCATAATCAAGAGTATCCTCTTCACCTAAATTAATTGTAATAGAATCTAAGATACGTATAGAATTGTCATGTTTGTTCAATTTTATCTTTTTAAAATAAACTTCCTCCTTTGGCTCAAGCATGGGTTGTGTTATGCCTTGCATACTCGTCCCTACATTTTGTAGGCAAAATTTTGGGTCCCCCTTCTCGCTTTGGCTCTTTCCTTTGGTTTCTTGCTTTTCTTTTTTTTCCCTCAGGGATTTTCTTCCATGAGGGTTGTCTTTCTTTTTCTTTTTATCTTGTTGTGTCTCCGGGACCCGGTCTCGGAGTTTGTTTGTTCTTTTGAGTCAACCAGACTCCAGACTCTGGGATTCTCTACCATCATGTCTCCTTTTACAAGAAGGTATGGTTGCATGGAATCCCTGGGCCTAGAGTCCAGAGGTTTTCTTTTCCCAGAGTTTGCGGAAAGAGTGCAATGCATTTTTACCCTAGGGGCATAATTAGAAGTTACCTGTCATTTTCACATTTATCATTATCAAATACTTAGAGCACTTAGAGTGATTTCAAAGGCGATTAGAGTGATTAAACAACACATTACTCCTTGTGGTTAGTGGTTAATTGAAAAATGATTTGTAGTGCTTTTTCATGGTCATTCGAAGGTGAACTTGTTGCAGAGCACCTCCCACACTCATCTTTCTTGCTTCCCCCATGTTTCCAGGTAAGCCTTCAGTTCTTCTTTCTCTAGATCCTGGTTTGCTGGGTTTCGTTTGTCTTCTTTGTTTTGTTTTCTTTTATTTTTCTTTCGTTCCCGTCTCTAGTTCTGCTTTTATGTCACCTCACATTGGTGGGTTGGCTCTGCCAGAGGGTTGTTCACCCTCTGTGCAGTTGTAATTTAATGTATAAATTGTGCGTTGTCATAGAATAGATTTAGGTGCCTCTGTATATTTTATGCATTGTGTAAATATGTGTAAATTTTTGTTAGCATCTGTATATATGCCCATTTTGGGCCAGCTTGTGAGTCATGCTTTGGCCCTCGCCTATGCTTTGAATCTGTACATTTCTTGTATATTTTTCACTCTGCCTAGTGGCGTGCTCGTCGCGCTCCGTGCGTTGAGAATCCAAAATGTGGAGCTCATTCAAGAAAGATGGCTGCCTAGTTCAAACTTGGAACCTCGCTTGTTTGGACATGGTAGTTTTCTCTCTCCCCTGTCAAGTCAGTCTTAATGATGAGTTAAGTCTCCCACACATGCATTCAAGTCTGGCCCAAGTGGCATTATTTTACTCACATGTTTGTACAGTTATCAGCATAAATGCCATAACTCCAATTACTGTATCGCCACGTGACACCCCCACATCAGCCTAATATAGCTGATTTCTGGTCCTGTCAGTAATGGTTAGTTTTCTAGACTCTACATCCCAGGTCTTCATTTGGTCCTTTGTTTCTTTTTCATCACATATGTTGGAGTTCCTGGAGGTCAAGGAAGAGATCAAATTCCTAAGTCACTCTTATTACGTATGTATCTTTTCGGGGTTTGACATGAGATAACAATTCTTTCAGGCACAAGTGCGATGCAATAGTAAGATCTCCAGAATCTAGAATAATGCTTTATTTTATATAAATACTGACGGTCGTCTTGCCTTGCAGGTTACCAAAATACTACTCATTAATCATGTCAGAAGCTTCTACATCATCTGCACCCAGGAGTCTAGATCTCCCCACCATTGATGCTACCTGGGAAGCTATCAGAACAAAGGCCGAGAAGGCCCTCAAAAAACTCTAGTTGACAATGAAATATCTGAAGGGAGACACCATTGCGGGATCGAAGATTGATTCCAAACTTCAACTGATCACCGACACTAGTGTCAGAATGTGGGCCAAAATGTAGGATATAGTTAAAATGATGTTTATTCAATGAATGGCCAAAGATGCATTGGCCATCAATGTGGGCAATTCTAGTATCCTCAAAGCTGCTTGCTTCCCCTGCTCTGTGCAAGCCCCGGAGCTCATTCTCACTCTAGCAGGACATTAAAATACCACCGTTTGGGCTGTCATGCTTGCCGCCCCAGTCCCAACTAGATACCCAAAGCCTATGGTGTCTCTGGATGCCCTGACCTTTCAGGAAGGACTGGGAATTCCCCAATTTGATGATGCGGCCATCCTCACCTAAGCAGTGACCTTGGAGGAATTTCAAAAGTTAGAACACATGGCATGGTAGTACCTCAACAAAAAATGGCTTAAAGTGCCAAGAAAAGACTTCAGAAAGATGAAGCTTGAAATCCCCCAGACTGAATTCAAAGAAAGCATAAAGATGGGGATTATCACTCTATGTAGGGTCTTTGGACAACCCCATGCTCAAGAATTCTTGGCATGGATGTACTATTTCCTATTGGGCATCTCCTCTGGTGAGAAGAACTTCAATTGGGCCACCGTTATTGCAAATCACGTGGACTCCCAATTTCTCTAGGTCACCAAGTCATCCAAATTATACATGACGTCTTATGTTCTATGGGCTCTGGTGCACCAACACCCCATCACAAATGGATTACTTACAGTAGGTATACTCGAGATTGGTCTAGGCCAGAATGCTCCCTGGGATTATTTCCCATAGATCCAATGGGAGGCTATTTTCCTCAGCTTATGTCAGGTGAACGATGCCTTCATCTAATACAACCTCCTCGCACCTACTCAAGATGCCAGATACTAGCTCTCCAAGGAGGTAATGGACTTGGTCAAAACTTATGGCCATTATTATATTCAATTTCAACAACATACCTACATTCGGGTGACCAACTTCTATGGGAAACCCTATTTATTTTCCAAGCATTGTGGGGATAAAATAATCCTTTTAGAATACTACACACAGATCCTGGACGTGCACACTCTCTTCATAGTGAAGAAGGTGAAAAATGTATCATTCCCAATCACTTGTGGGAATTACTCTTGTAGTCTGGCCGAGCAAAAAGAGGCAGACAATGAGCTCAAAAGTCTGGGACAATCAGAGTTTTATCTGGAGTGGAAGAATTTTGATCCACTGGGCAAAATAGCAATGACACTTCCCTGGGCATCAGAGCCCCATGAGTATCACATGGAAGACTTTTAGGATGATTTTGAATTCCAGAACTAACATTTTGTCTGGATGACAATGGGAATGATGAAGAGGCTCAAGCTTCAGAAGTTCCTGGATGACTTTTCAGATACTGGGTCCACAGTAGACCCACAATACAAAGAAAAAGGGGTAGATAAAATGGTCCTCCCTCTGGTAGATTGGGACACATAGGAGGGACCAATAATAGAGGACCTCACCCATGACATGATCAAGTGTAGTCACGCATACTTCAAGAAGGCATGCCCAAGAAGTACATGTAAAGTTAGCCCATTTGTGTGGGGTTCAAATTCTAGGGCCGGAAGCTCCTCACAGGGCAAGGACAAAGGAAAGAGGAAGGTAGGGACCCCATCTCAAGTCCTGACTACCGCTCCCATAGTGGAACAAATGTAGAAAATGTTGGCCGCCTCCCAGAAAATGAAAGAAAAGTTAATCACTCAGTTGGCCACCCTGGCCATTATGACCAGACCTGTCCGCCCTCTCACTTCCCCTTCACTTGTAGCATTAATGGTCGAAGTAACAGGGACCGGGGTGGAGGAAGAGCAGGAAACCATGTTGGATGTAGGGCCCCCTTTGGTAACAAGGAAGAAAAAGAAAAAGACAACTAATCCTCAACCGAAGGTGGATCCAGAGCTCGAGATGCCTAGCATCCCTGAAATATAGATTGTCTCCTTAGACTCTCCAGAGCCAGAAAATCAACCCGAAGATCCCCCAAAGACCTCCCCTCCACATGATGGGTTTGATGACATATTTGTGACGGATGAACTGGTGAGCTTACAGGGGGATAATGGGAAGGCAGTAGAAGAAATAGCTTCCCAAGAGGAAGTGGTGATCGCTCTTGAGAAGAAAACCCTAGAGAAAGAAGTTTCCCAAGAGTGGGAAGTCTAGGTAGAACCAGAAAAGGAGCTGGGATAGAAGAACATCTCTGACACCCCGAAGATATAGGTGGCAAGTACCACGAAGGATAGGAAAATAAAGGACAAGAAGCTGACATCGGCCAAGGGAACCGGTCCCACAGGAAAAATCGTAACCTCATCTACCATGCTCTAGATGTTTCCTCCAAAGAAGGAAACATTCAGTGAGGTAGTTTTAGCGGCCACATTGTTAAACTTTGACCAAATACCTCACCCACCTCCAGAAGATATTCTGATAGAAGAGAACATCCCGTTAGACAAGGCTGAAGAACAACAGCAATATCAGCAAGACAAGGGGCAGAACCCCGAGAATACAAATGAAGAATCTGACGCTGCTAAAGATACAGACATCGGGGAAGATGATACTAATGCCACTAAGGTGGATGAAGCTGGTGGTCTAAAAGATATAGGAAAGGAGTCTAAAGAGGCTCAAAATATTGGGGATGTACAATAGAACCCCAGAGGGGATTCACAGGATCAAACTCTGGCAGCAAGGCCACCCCTGCCACCACAATGGTTGGTGGAGTAAAGAAAAAGGAAGGCCCCATCATCGGCCAAGGCCCATCTCTCCTTGGAAGAGATGATGGTGCAAGCACAAAATCCACCAATGAGAAAAAATCCCGAACAATCCATACCCTTCAAACTGGGTCGGGCAGAGATACAGTTGCGGTAGTCGTAACACCTTCCCCAGATGTAGACAAGGCAATGACAAAGGCTGAGGATTATGCAATCACAGAGGTATCTCTGGGGAAGAGGAGAAAGTAGGGTGAGTTAGACCTCCTGAAAGAAGCGGCCAAGGTGGTAGAAGCCCACTATGAAAAGGAGGCTCAGAAGTTCAAGGTAGAAAAGGAGAAGAACACAAATCTTGTTGGGCTTCTGACAGAACTTGCCCAACCCATCAATGTCATTCCTTTGGAAGCTTCCACGTCTGGACCACCACTCCCATAGTGTGACATCAACGCGATTAGGAGTATGAAAAGGAAAGCATAGGCAGATGATGATTAGGTAGCTGAATAGGTGGCAAACATCTGGCATTTCCTGGTGACCACACTCCCAGAATTTTATGCGACCAACAATGTGTTGCATAAGGTCAAAACTACCATTACCATCTAGGAGGGAGAGGTTGAGAAGTACAAGGCTTGAATAGGTGAGTTAGGAGAACTCATGAGCATCGGGGAGGAAATTGTCTCTGAAGCTAAAATTTTGGGAGAAGAGTCCTTTGATTTTGTCAAAACCTAGCACTCCAGACTTGATCACACATTGGAGATAACCAAGAAACTAGTAGAGGCCCTGCGGGAAAAGGTACTATAAATCAATTATTCTTTGAATTTATACAAGGCATTCATTACAAGGGTTTTAGGAGTTGATCCCTTTAGTATTGAGACATGTACTCCATAGGAGTATGTCATAGGTAAATTTGATGAGCTGATGGAAGCTCGATAGCAGTCCCTAGAAGGAATTGATGGAGTGACAATGTCTCGTATATCTCATATGGTGCTCCGAGGCCATGACACTGCAAATATGGCCACTGAATTCAAGGCAGAAACTCTAGATCTGGGTGAACAAGTGGAGGCGGCCAAGTACTACTGGGCTGACCTCATAGGAATCAATGAAGATGGAATCGCCCAGCTCCTAGAAATGTTCAATAACACTAAGGAACAATAAGGTACTCTAGGGTCCAAAGATTCTCACCAACAACACATTTTTGTATTCATTATTCTTTGAGCATAAGCTCCCAAATCTAGGAGTTTCAAATCTATAGTTTTGCATTCTTTGATGACCCACGTCCAGGTTCCCAGAACTGACCAGTCATTATCAAGCAGTTAATAAGGGTGTTAGAAAGTGGGTGACCCCAACAAGGCACGTCAAATCGAGGGATGGTTCTTATAGATGGTCTTCCCAAGGCATCGCTCTGCCAGAACACCTGGCACATTGAAGATAGCAGGCCACTTTTCCATTAATGGGGCATGTATCCTCAATCCTTGGGGGATCCAATTTCTTCTATTCTCCCTCTGGCTCTCTTCTTAAGGTCGATTCTTCCATACCTCTTTCTTGTCTCATTCTTCTGACATGTCAAACCTATGTTCTCCTCAAGGTTTTTGTAGCATGGTGCAGGTAGTACCAACCACCAGAAATTGTATTTTATTGTTGAGTGTAAAGATTAATTAGGTTAGTTTTAGGGAAAATCTGTGTATAAATAGTAAGTCCGACCTCATTCCAAGGGTTAGCAAAATTGATGATTTTGCAGTCCATAGCTATAGCCTTTCAGAAGTTCATTTCTAGTAGTTGCAGAGCTCAATGCTCCTTAGTTCTTAGAAGTTCTCAGTAGATAGATGCTCCCTTGGAGCCATTATTGTATGCACCAGTGCTCGCTGGAAAACCTATTAATGGAGAAGGAAGAGTTTTGGCAATGATGTTGTTAGTGTTCTAATTTCTAGATTAACGTCATTTTGTGTTTTATGGTTCTGATGTCCCTTTCTCTAATATTTTAAAGTAGATTAACAACCTTCTTTTCCCCTCGCTATTGAATATGTATGAACTGATGGTTTTGTGTGCATTCAGTATTTTAGTGTAGTATGTTAGAGCATCATTGATGTTTTAAGTGTATTTGCATGACTATAGGTAGATGGAATATTTCTAACCCTGGCCTATCTTTTGAAGTTTATTTGGTTAACTAACATGTGCTTGTACGAAATCCCAACTTACCTAAATCCCTGGATAAGATGAGCCAAGAGAACCATCTATCCCCCTGAACAAAATAGTCACACTCCCAACTTAGCTCCCGCACCGTCGAGACCCAAATCTCACGTGCTTGAAGGCCCAAAGAATTTATTCCCTCGACAACCTTTACAGGTGAAGTTGGCCAGTACCCCGGTACCTGATGACAACTTACATTTGTTGGCGAACCTGGTCACACAGTCACGTCAACAGGTTGGTCAAAAAAAAATCAAAGCATCATTAGGTGTATGAGTTAAAGCAATGTTTTTGGAAGCATATTGGTGGGCCCTAGAACAATGTTTACAATGATAGTCATGAGTGTGATAGTTACATTTGGTTTTTTTGGAAATTGGTTGAGGTTCAGGATCAATCAACATTGGGTCCTTTTCTTCTTTAGGTGATAGAACAAAGGGAACCACACTAGGCTGAGAGATAGCATTGGTATAATGTTTATAAGATATGGGAGATGGAAAATAAGCATATATAGGAGGTTTAGGAGGTGTAGGAAGAAGTCGACATCTAGAGAAAAGAGATGGAACATGCTTAGGTTTACTAAGTTCACAAATCTTTTGGATCTTATTGACTTGATATGACCAGAAGAGGTTATCAGGATGGATTTTGGTTGGTTGAGGCATGGAAGGCCAAAAGAAATCAAGGTCAACAAACTCTTAAGGCACTAAAGGATAATAGAGGTTATGATTAACAATCATGATTTCCTCATTATGAGGAAATTTAAGACATTTATGAATAGGAGAAGCCACGACTTTCATGGAGCTAAGCCAAGGAATACCAAATTTGACTTGAAATTGATCAAAAGTTTGGATCACAGTAAAGGTAACATCTAAAGTTTTACCACCAACCTCAATAGGAAATGAGATATAACCATCAGAAGGATAAAGAAAACCACTACATGTTTAAATAATGACATCAAATTTATCATAAAAAACATATTACAATCATCTACTAAAAATATGCTCTTTAGTTATCAAATTCACCATGCAAGTAGGGTCAATAAGGACACCATGAGAATGAAGTACATTAGCCTTTATGAAAATATAGAGAGGACCATCATGTACCTTAATTTTCTTAGAAGGGTCAAAGGTTATACAAATATCAGGTTCAGGTTTAGGTTTTGGTTCAGTTTAGTCAATGATGTTTAAAACATGATTGGCTTCATGGTATTAATTATCATCATAGTCAATAAGTTGAGTGGCAATGGAAGACGAAGGTTAGGTAGAATAAATGGTATTGGTTGAATGAGAAGGTAAAGGATTGGTATATATTTGAAGGGTTTGGTTGGGAGGACCTACTAATTTGTTTCCTTGATCATTAACACCCTCAAAAAATATGGCATTAGAATCAATGAGGTCTTGGATAACATATTTCAAATGGAAACAATTTTTAGTATCATAGCCAAGTTGATGATAGTATTGATAGAAATATTTGTGATCAAGGTGTTAGAACTATAAAATTTGTCTAGGTCTTTGTTAAATTTTCTCCAAATTTGAAATCATTTTGTTTTGGCCTTTTAAAAAAATTTCATCTGTCAAGATAAATAGAAGTCAGCATGTCGAGTTGAAAAAGGGTTTTTAGTCCAAGTTTTTGTTATCCTATTTGTCTTTGAAAACTACCATGGAAGGTGACTGAGGTCAAAGTATTCATGTATGAAATCTATAGGTATTTTTCTTAAGGTTAGCGCAAGTTCTCAAGGTTTGATTAACTTAACATTTTAGACTTTTAATCTTGCAACATAGTTAAAAGTTCTTTGTGTCGCTTTGTTGCAACAGTCTTACTTCTTGACATCAAATGGTTGTGACCTTGCAAAATGGTTATTTTGACATGTTGGGAAAGGTTGCAAGACAGTAATTGGTCAGTTCCAAGAAGTTGTGACCATGCTATATCCATTTTTCAATGGTTAAGTTTATTTTATCACATGTTTGCAAGTGTTTTTGACAGTTAAGTTACCAAGGTGTGAACATGCGAAAAGGTGCCATGTGTCCTGTATTTTAAAACTGAATAACATTTACTATAGGTCGTGAGATCGCAAGCCTTTTATAAAGGTTATGATGATGGTTGTGATAGTGTGAGATGCCACCACATGTCTAAAGGAGATTTAAAGTGAAATGCTTTGTCACAACATCACAAGGTTTGAAGGCTATTCTATTGTTATTTTGTAGTGTTTCAAGATGCTGACATTTATCTGTAGCATCATGATCAATGGTTGGCGTAAGGTCACAAGATTATTTGGCCTAAAATTTTAAAGGTTGCAACCATGGAAAATGGTTAAAGATAGCTGTTGGCACAAGGTCGCGGGATTCTTTGGCCTATACTTTTAAAGGTTGTGACCATGCAAAAAGGTTAAAGATAGCTACTAGCGCAAGTTCGTGAGGTTATGATACAGTTTTCTTTCATGGTTGAGACCATCCAAAGGTGACTATTATAGTTTGTTGCAAGTTGTAAGATATTATTTTAAGTCATAAAGCTAAGCTCGATGCCATGAAGATAGTTGACTAGATTTGAAAAGTAACAAGTGGGGTCTAGGCCGAATAGAATGTTGACATAACAATGCTTTGTTGGATTCGCTGGCATATTATTCAAATGATTTTTAAATTGCTCAAGGTTTCTTATTTTGTGGCTTGATGACATGATCGTTTTCATTCCATGGCTTACCATAGTTATTATGAATGCATAACATTAATGGTGAGTTGATGGATAGAGATTTGGTACTCGAGAAGGAGCTTTAAAGCAGTATCCATAGTCATCATTTGTGTATCCAATCACTATTTTTCTTTTGATGTAGCAATATTTCCTTGAGATTAAGTTGTTGCAATTGTAGAGAGAATAAGTGCATAAAAAAAATTTCTACATGGTTTGGAGAGTTCGTTATGCTGAGATAATAGCATAACCAAGTACATCCACTCAGTCAACAGCTACAAGGAAGAAAAAGAAAGATAAATTTTCAGGAGAATCGATTCAATTGCTGGTAGGATCATCAACTATAATGTCAGTCAATGATCAGGCATGGCAAGATACTTTTTCTCGCTGCAAGAACCCAGACAATCTTGTTTCTACTAATTCTTCTTTGTTCCTATTTTTCTTCAATAATAGATTGAAAGATGTTCCAGTGTGCAATCCATGGGTGTTGAACATGGCTAAGTTAATTGTTCCTGATGTATTCGTGGATTTTGACCTAGTGAAGGTATTGGCTAAACACTATTTCCTACTCATAAAATTCATAAGGAAAAATGACAAAGCTTCTCTGGTGAGAATTGACAGAGCTAGCTTCGTAGAAGTATTTTGTGTTTCTAGCACCATGAGTGTGGACATAGACCTAGATAATGAAAAAAGGAAATAACATATGTATAATAATGTCTTGAAGAAGAATGTAATCCCCAAGTTCATGTCCAGGGAAGGAAGGAGACCTATATCAATGCAAAAAATGTGAAGGAGCCTTCTGATTTGGATACTTTCCATAACTACTTCAAGTATACGATATATGGGTTGTGTAAGGTATTGGGAGCTGAAGGAGGAAAGGCAGTAGCTGAAGATTTACTAATTTTGGCTATGGACATTCAATATCCTTATGTGAACAAGGAGTATGACTATGTTGGCTACATATTCAATAGAATTCAAAGTGACCTAGAGGTTATACACAAGAATCCCTCCAAAATTGACTTCAAGCGTTATTCCATCCTCATGCACCTCATTATGTTTTACAATACTGACAAGATGGGTAGGGAGTTGAACCTGCTAAAAGAGGATATGGGTATGTTGATGCCAATTCAACTATGGAAAGGGTATGTTGTATTCTTCCTCATTTTTACATTTTGAAATTTGGATTGTAGACCCTATTAGGGATATATTAGGAGAAAGAGATGATAGAATCCCTCTTGACCTTAGAAGAATGATTAGACCTATGCATGCAAATTGTAAGGGGCCTATAAGGCATAATTGGGGTGATGCTTTCCTTTTTGAGAATTTTACAATCATTAGGGTTTATGGGTGTCCTCGTCCACTCACATTCTACCAAAACATGTCCCTCTTAGGGTTAGGATTATTGATTTTATTTGGAAATTAACAATGGTAGATAAGGAATACCTAGGCCCAAAGAAGATGAATGAAAATTTCCTACATAGGTTATGGGTAGTAAATGATTTCCTAAGACATTATAGACTCTATACTATAAAGATGAGTATGTGTGATCCGGAGGGATTCATGAGAACTAATCTAAAGGAGATAGAAATTGTTTCTTTTCCACTCCACGAGGCATTTCTTGAGGAGGATATCATCAGAAACTCAGTTTTTCTTGATGGCTTGGCTGAAAAGAGAAGAAAGTGGAATGATATCAAAAGAGTGGAGGGGGAATTCAAGGAAATTGATCCCTCTTTTCTTGGTTTTTATCACGAGCTTGGGTATTGGGATAAATTGAAGACATTGTTAGAGAAATATGATAGAATCATGGATACGATGCTTGGTGTACGTGTAGGAGAAGAAGCTAGGGTTAACCTTGTGGATGTTGAATCATCACATGAGGATGTGCCTTTTATAAGAGAGTATTCTATGGAAGTAGAGGAGGGAGATGAAGTTGAGTCTTCTCATAGATCAACAGCTAAAGGAAAGAAAGTTGAGCATGCTACTCAAGTTATGAAAGATGCTACTAAGGAATTAATTACTGAAAAGGGTCCCTACTTCCATGAAATCAGACAATCTATGAGGGATTCTCAAAAGCCACCAAAAGATGAGGGAATAGGGGAATCAGGTCTAGCACTAGTTACCAAAATAGATGATAGACTATTGCTTTCTGATTTGTTCATGCAGGATGATGATTTCATCCAAACTAAGGAGTTTAATATTTTATTTTTAAATTAAATTAAAATGAATTGAAGATAAATTTGGGTCCTGAGGATGACACAGAAAAAAATAAAGAAAGGTTGGTGAAAGCACTGCAAGAATATAATCTTAACAGTAAAACATTAACTGTAGTGTAGGAAAGAGAACTAGTGAAGATAAGTTGTATGCTTCTACTACCTAGATGGGACATGCATTCATCCTTCCTAATTCAAATAAGAAAGTGACCAGATTAGATTTTCAAGTCTGAGGCTGAGGTTGGGCACTTCATCAGAGGCTCAGGTTTTGACCCTAGGAGAAATACATTAGAAGTTTGGCCACCTACCCCATCCACACAAAAGCCAAAGATAATGGATATATAAGATAAGATGAAAGGAAATAATCTCATCTATAATATCTGGGATGTGAGAAATGTGGATATTACAAACATGTTGACTCATGCATCTTTCCTAAATAGAGCCAAAGAAGAATATTTGGAAAAGAGGGTTGCAGATACATATAATAGCCTAATCATGGTATCCAAGGAATATGGAGGGTTGCTTATGCTGAATGAAAATATAGAATAAAGGATTATTGAGCTAACCAAAAAGTTAGCCAACATGTCCACTGATAGTGAAAGGGTGGATGCTTCTGTGGAAACTAATGGTGAGCTCACTCCTTCTGCCTCAAATGTTTCTATCCCAATGGAGGTTTGTGAGAAGCTGAATAAATATAATGAGAGGATAGAGGGATTAGGAGAGGAAACAAATAATTTGGGGATCAAAGTATTGATGGAGGTCCTACAACACAGTGTTAACACCTTAAAGAATAAGCTGGGTATTGTTCACAATTCTCATGCAATTTTGTAGTCTAGTGAAGGAAAATATGCAAAAGCCATGGAATTATTGAATCTTATTCTTACCTTAAGGCCAGGTATAAATATTTCAATGGAGAAGATTTTTGCAATTCTGGTATATAGGGCTGATCTGCCTGACAAGATTGATGAAACCAAAGAAATGGTAGGTACAGTGAGTTCTTTGGTTTCTTTCTTTACTAGGAAGGATCAGATAATAAAAGGGAAATTGCATATTTTTTTAGAGTCATACAATGCTTATTTTCCTAGTATTTATGATAAGGAAGGAAAGTTGAAGGACATCCCCACATGTATAGGGGATTTTGATTTAATTTTAGAAAGAATTGAGACTTCATTAAATTTGACCAAGGATATTGATACACTTGGGTTTAATAAAGTAATAGATAATTTGTTCAAGGCAGAGGTAGATCTTGTAAAGTTTATCTCATATTCAGAAGCCATAATCGATGCTCAATGGAATGAAGTTGTTAGCCAGATAGAAACTGTTAAATCCTTTGAGTGGGAACCAGATAGGGAATTTTCTAGGTGGGAGATAGAGATGAACAAGAAGAAGGATATTTGAAGCAGTTGAAAAATCACCAATTTTGTTTTTTTGCAGTTGGTTATTGACTTGACACTTGAGCTTGTTTACATGGACAACAATTATCTGAATAGGTACCTTTAATTTTCCGTCAAAAGCTATGGGTATTCTACACAACTCAAAGAAATTGTATGTGATCACCTCTAGACAAAAATTTCAGATGTAATTTTGTTGAAGCCAACTCCCACATGGCAGAATTTGAAGATTTGAAGAAGTCTTCTTGGGCTTTTACTATTAAGCATTCCAATTTAAATTTTTCCCTAAGTGATTTGTATCTTGTTGCAATCCTTACTCTATAAAATGATTTCCAATATCACTTAGGAAGGGCTAGGAAATTTTGTCCAAATTTCCAATAGACTTATTTCATACTCAGTCAGGTTTGACCAGTATAGTTGAGTTTTGTATAACAATTGACAGAGCAAATATATGTTTTAGTGTTGGAGTTTTAGTCTTGTTGAGTGTTATTTCAGTGAACAAATAATTGTATGAAGATGATGGTTCTAAAATAAATGAAATATAATCATGATTGATGCTCTTCTTTGTTGTGATTCTATGAGTTGTGAATTTAACAAATTCTAATTTCTCACTCAATTCACTGCATATTGTTTATATGTGTATATTTTAATTATAAGCTTTGATCAAGGATCAATTAAATTTCTAAAAATTAAATCATGAGTTCAATAGGGTTGGCATAAGGATCATTATAAGAAGTTCAGTTTTGGATTACATTGAAGGATATTATTATAAGGCAATAATAATATGATTTTTAGATCATTCAGAGTTTATTTCTTTGTACAATAAATGATAAATTGAAGATATTAACCAATGGATATGACACTGGTCTAGAAATTACTAAAAATTGTTATCTTATTGGTTCAGTATACCTGGTTATTCTATCTTTTGATAAAATTCTTTTCATTTTCCAATTTAGGTATGGTATTTTTTCAGCTCATGCTCCAAGCAAGGTCGATGTCCAATGGGTAATTAGCCATTATCTAGTATCTCACGGTTATGTTGAGCCTTATATCAGATTTTTTCTTGTGTTAATGCTATTTAGTGTGTATTCAAAGGAATTAAAGGGATCCCCCCCTTGGTTTTGTATAACCTAAAGTGTAGAGGGATAGTTCAACATCCCTATTAGTTGGTCTATTCCTCTTAAGACTTTGAACATTGGATTTGGCTTCTCTATAGAATGTATTGAAGAGTGTACTGATAGCTTCATAAGGGTGAAACATTTTTGGTTACCAACATATAGTATTTGAGAAACGTTTTGTATGTTTCAATTGGTTTTATAGGAGGAAGTGTTAACACATTATAATTAATTAAATTCAACATCACATTGTGCAAATATTAAAAAAGCTAAGTAAAATTATGAGAAAGTATAAAGATAGATGAAAAAGGAGCCACACCTTTGGATGTTGCTGCCACTTGTTCATCAACATTGTTAGATGAATTTTTGAACATATGAATTTATTTGGTTTCTAAAATTTGTTAAAATTGTTCGATGTGACATCACTCTTATCAACAAGAACATGAGCCATTGGAGTAGTGATCTCAAACTAGCTCACTTGAAGTTGATAATTATGAAGCAATGCACACAATTGAGTGAAAGAAGAAAATTCAGAAAGAAGAATCTTATCTCTAATGTCTTTTTATAAATTAACAATGAAAATGCATTGATAATCAATATCATTCATAGGATAAGAAATTTGAGCATGCAAATACTTAAATATACCAATGAAATCGGATACTTTTTCTTTAATGCCTTGTTTACAATGCATTAAATTAGTCAAATAAATTTTAGGACCAATGTTAATTTGAAATTGTTCAATGAAAGCATTAGCAATATTTTGGAAGGGATCAATAGAATAAGGAGGCAAAGAATAATATCATTGAAATTCTTTGTCTCAAAATGTTTTAGTAAACAAATTTTCCATGAACTTATGGTCATGAGAGAAGTCACTACACAGGGTTTGAAATGTTTAACATGAGTCCAAGGATCTTCCTTACCATTATAAGTCTCAAGGTGAGGAATCTCCATGTATTGCGGGATAACAACATGAATAATATCCAAAGACAAAGGACTAGCAATGTCACAAGTAGGAATGTTGAAATTGGATTGAACCATTGAAGCAAGTTGTTGTTATAAAGAAGATGTAGTTTAAGCCAAGATATTAATGGTAGGATCATTAGAAAGAATGGTAGGAGGAGGTATTTTTTTAAAATCTTAGGAGAATTATGAGAGATATAGGGAACAATTGAATAAGATAAGGGCATACTATGGTAAGTAGGCATGGATGAAGGAAATGAAACACATGGAATACTAAAAGGAATGGAAAGAGAAATAAGATTAGTGATAGGTGTTGGTACTCTCAAATTTGGCACAAATTTGGAGTGACCAATAAAAGGTGAGTACCCCTAGAAACTTTTTCGAAGATGCCTAATTGGAATGCAAGTAAAATGTGACCTGATGATTTTTATGAGATACTGGTGGGGGAACATGTGAAAAACCTATCACGAGGTAGATGTAATGGGTCACAAATTTTAGATATCAGTTTTGATGAGTTTTGGAGACAGTTGTTTAAAGGTGTTTACCTCAAATCTGCATTTTGTACATTGTCTGATTATAGTAAATGACCTACTTTGCATGCTTGCATCTTTGGAAAAATAAAGTTTCATGATATAAAGATGGGTCTAAGGTGTTTTAGAAATGAGAGAGAAGATTAATTTTCATTTTAAAATTATTATGAGTTCATCTGATAAGTTTTCTAAAGTATTTATGTTTGCAATTAATTTTGATTCTCAGAATGTGAAAGTGCAGAATTATGAAGTCGTTGACTTTGAGGTTTCAAAAATTTCACCCGGTTGAATGGAATGGAAAATTGAATGTTCCCCTATATTTCAATCATGGAGATATTCTACCATGAAGATTTTCAATCCATGATGAATCTATTTGGGCAGTTTTCCAATTTGATTTCGTTTGCAGTTTCTAACAGTTTGATGCAGATCAGTTACAAAGTTTAATCAGAGGCCCTGTTCGTGATGTTATATCTTGAATACCATGATTGGTCATATCAATAAAATGATTCCCCTATATTTTATACCAAATTTATTTCAATTTTGCAATTTTTTAGCTCCTGAGGGTTTCATATGCATGCTTATCAAGATTCCTTTCATTTGCAGAAATCAGTATTTGTCGTGTCTTATTGTTTTGTATTTCCAAGGGGCTACCTTCAAACGGCTCCCAAATGTGTCTAATTGATCGTCATGAGCCACCTTTTTGGATTCATTCCCTCCATATCACATACTTCTAATATCCAGAAGCTTGGGTCTTTAGGAGGTTGCTTGACTTGTTTTCAAAGTTGGAACTAGATGCATTTCATTATTTTTGACAAGGTAATTTGCAAAATTGTTCTGAAGAGGCAACTTGGATTTTTAAAATAGTTTGACCTATTTAGTTTTTTCAAGTGTCACTTTGCAATATAGAATAATGTTAACCATGGAACACATGTTCCCAGTGCCACGTTCTGGTTACTTGAATTAGTCAGTTTTCAAGGCCAGTTGCCATTAATGATACTAGTTTGCAGAGTTGTAATAAGTTGTTTTTAAATGTCGCCGGTTCGATGCTTCATCTTTCGAATGCATGGTGGTTTATGTTTAGGTATTTTGAAGGGATTTAATTGAAGAAAACTATGAATTTGAATTGAATCAAAGTATGAATTAAGAACTAGTGCATGGCTAAGAGGAGACCAACAAGAAATTAAAGGGTAGCACAAGCTTTAAAAGGAAACAGTGTTTTAAAACATTAAAACATACATTGCATAAAGCCAAGTAAAAAATAAAACCAAGAATACACCAATGGAGGGGATCCAACACATGAAGTGAATAAGCCAGCGTAATAGAGATTGAAAAGAGCATGTGGTGTAAACATAAACCAGCGCAATGCATATGCAAACATTACAAAGTCTACGCAGTACATTGTGGGGTTCTTTAAATGTTTTTAAACTTTCCAAAGGATTGCGTAGACCATATGGAAGGCTGCGTAGATTTTGGACTGGAGACAATTGCAAATGGAAGGAAATGGAGGATGATTTTTAAAGGTAAGTGAAAACAAATTAAAACATTCCAAGAAGCATGAGCTGGGAGGATTCTGCGCAAGCTAGCATGAGGGAATTTGAAACATATAAAACCAAAATGCCAAGGGAAATTGCCATAAGTTTACGCAGCAAATGGGGAGTTTATGAGATGATTATGCAGAGGAAAGATTAAATAAAGATTTTGCAAATGCAAATTTGTAGGAGACAGAAAAATAGTCATATTATGGGGGCATAACTTCCAATTACACCATTGGATTATGCTCAATTTTGGATATATTGTCACAAATCTAATTCTCCAGATTCTCACCAGAGCGATCTTCCAAATTTTTCTTGGTTCGCGAGATACAGTCGACTGTGTGCAACACTATCTAAACTGCCCATAATAGTCACAAAGCTTTGAAAATGCATAGGGAATTATCCCACATTCACTGGGATTGGGATTTTTTTAATATTTATATACTCCAGCGCTTCATTATTGAAATAAGTAAAGAAGCTGAGAGGCTTTTGGTGGGCCCCTTGGCAGGAGGTCTCAACGCGTAGGTGGGCCCCATAATTTTGAAGCAAAATGCAAGAAGAGCTTTAAAAAACTCATAAATTTAGTCCCACATTGTGTCATGCCCAAAACTAGGGCAAAACACACACACAAATTTTTATTTTTATTTTTTTTAGCACCTAAGAACGCACAACTAACAGAGGTAGGGTTGGAAAGATAATAGCAAGGTAAAGTTAACCTTCAAATTTCAAGGTATAAGCACAGACTGATTAAGGGTCAAGCCACAAACATATGCAAAATCAGGCATCAACTTGTTCCACGGGTTATCTGAATGCTCAACTCAGGTTTATCTAACTCTGATTCCTTAGAATTATGATGGTAGTTAGTGGTTCAGGAACATATGTTGATCTGGGTTGCCCTTACTTAACCATAAACCTAGATTGCAACTTAACCCATTCAAGCTTAATTTCAATTAACATTAGCATTTAGATATAGACAAGATTAAGATTGAATAATAACTTCACTATATCAATCAACTATTAATAAAATCTAATAGCTAAAATCAAGTTTGATTTCCTAACCTACTAACATCATTAATAAAATTATTCTCCTATGATAAAACAACATGCTTCTCTAATCCATCAATTTCTAACATACGACCTTAAATCAACCTTTCATTTAGACATAAGAAATATCTCCTAATACACCATTTAAATTTACTCTCAATTATAATCGAACACAATCCCAATCCCCTTGAACACAAGAACAATATAATCCCCCCTTTTATTCTGATAATAAATTAAAATCTAACATTAACTAAATGATAAAATCAACTGAGCAATCCGTCTCTATAATAGTCAAATCAACACTTTAGACAAAAAAATACCGATCTTTAAAAATCCATGAATCTCACCATTATAAATTGATCTAAACAAATAATGCTAGGTTCCCCTATAAAAATGGTTTACTATAACATTTGATAAATAATTCCAACGCCAATTAAAATTAAACCCACGTTTG
>MU224672.1:255967-272753 GCA_018584345.1 Thuja plicata
TCATCATCACATCATAATATCACGAGTCCCTGTCGGGATAACAAAAAGTGTATCAATGTATCGAAACATAAAGTGTCAAAGTGTGATCAAACAATAAAGCTATGATGGGTCGGGGTGAGGCCTCACACATTGTTGGTGGGGGGGGGAGATATAAGGATTTATAAGGTAAAAGCCATAGTAAGTAATATGAAGAAGTAGTCCAGAGATTCTCCACGCGTAGGTGGTGGGTCTATTTGGAAGCATTCCAGGAGGATGAAAACCAATTTTTGATGGACCCCACATCGATGAGATGGAAGATGATGTGGTGCAGAGGCTTGCAAGATGGGGCACTAATCTCAAGGAAACCAAGATCAACGATTGACTTAAAGGCTTAATGGGAAGATGCTCTAAATCTACCCATTAAACCATTAAGTCTGAGTGACATGTGGCAGGGTAGACACATGGCGCAATCTAGTGTAGTGCAGAGGTGGGAAATTAGAGATTGACATGTGGCACCAAGTGGTCACATAGATCCAGTCAGGAGGTGCCAAGTGGCGGGATCCAGTGGAGTGCTGAGATAGCCAATCAGAGATTGACACGTGGAAGGATAGGTTGCAGTGAAGGTGATGCAGGCACCTAGGTGGACACATAGAGCCAATAGGAGATTGCCGCATGGCACAATCTACACAGAAAATGTATTAATATGCAAATTAAATTGAATTTATCTAAAAAAAGAAAGGGTTAAAAGACATGCAAGTTTAAAGAAATCCAATGGTGGACTTAATGGCTTAAAAGGAAGATGCTCAACATCTAACCTATACATTAAGTTTGATTGACACTTGGAAGAATGAGATGAAATCTGGGAAAATATACAAATATTAAAATTAAATTTCATCTCATTTCAATAGTCAAACTATTCAAAAAGCATATAAATTCAAATATTTCAAACTGTTGAAAATATGCATGGGAAGAAGAGTTTATTGAATGATTTAGGGGGGAAAATTTTATCAGAAGTATCAAGTATCATATACCGTCGGAAAGGTATCGAAACAAGGATTGTATTTTTGCAGTCTATTTTGATGTGGAACCAAAGTATTTTCCCAAAAAATAGAAAATAAAATCAGATCATTAGTGAAAGGGAGAAGATATTTTTGATTTCAAATGAGATATTTCTATAAATAAAATCAGATTTTAAGTAGTTGAGGCTAGGCAGTTTTCAGATATTTTGGGAAGAGGATAGGTGTTTGTTGGAGGAGCAATTTGGTGATTCTCTTTTCCTACATATTTAGTTTTCTTGCCATTGTACAGGGTTCCAAATATTGGTCTCCATAGAGAGTTGCATAATACTGGCTCTAGGAGTTTCTAGTTATTTCATGGTTCCATTAGGGATATAGCTTGTCGATTGTACCGATTTTTTATTCAAATAGAATAGAATGTCATTGATCTTTTGCAACTATTGAAGCGGTATATTCCTGATTGCAAATTTGTGTACAATAATGTGATTCTTCACACTTAATATGAGAATTCCATATTCAAATCTCTCCTTGGTGTCAGTCTTATGAAGTCTAAATTTTCTGATTCTTTGCATGGAGTTTATCTATGTATGTGTTATAATTCTTCAGTTCTGATCTAGGATCAGATTAAATGATGATGTAGATGTGACATAGTTTCATTCGGTTGTCTACAAGAGGATTTCTATAAGTAGTATTGATATGGATTTATTGTGTTTATGGCTTTGAATCTCTGACAAAAGTTGATTGTTGTATTTCTGAATTTGGTTAAAGGGGATTGCCCAATGGATAAAGAAATGATCATTGAGTAGTAGCTTTTGTATTGATGCATATCTGGTTAAGTCTTGGCTATGTTCTGCATTTAAAGAAATAAAATCTGAATATCTGAAGATTTTATGTGGTTTGTGGTTGTACTAATATCATGCTCCACTTGAAGGTCGATGTTCAATGGGTGATTAATTAGTCACCTAGTATTCTCCCAATCATGTTGAAGCCTTTGTGAGATTGCTACTGATTGATGCCAAACAAAGTATTAAAGGCATTGAAGGGTGCCCCCCTTGGTTTTGCAGAACCTAAAGCATAGAAGGATGGATCCACATCCTTGTTAATTGGTCCTTTCCAATTTTGGTTGAATATTGGGAGTTGGCTACTCTATAAAATCTATCAGAAAGTGAAAAGGTTGTTGTTCAATAATCACAGCGTAAAAATGAACCAACAATAGGAAAATGTGTAGGATTTATATTTTGAGGGGAATTTGTTATGATAGGTGGAGAATAAGTGGAAATGATAGGGATAGAGGTAGAGATAAATATAGAGGTCACAACACTATTAGTAGGTGAAAGAAGACCTAAATCTTGAGCATAATCCCTAATAGGCTTAGCATTGTTGTCAATGAGATGAGAGATACTATGAAAGATGTTAAAAACCATGTTCATCATTATTAATGAGCTTCCTTAAACCTTCTATAATGGAAATAAATTTAGGATTAGTATTTTTTTGTCCTAACCATTATTCAAATTTATCAAAGTCATTGGAAAGTTTTTGGACTTGCATAGGAGAGACTCTTAAAGCCTCATCTTCATCATGAGAAGAATGGGAATAGTTTTTCTCCATAATAGGATTTATTTGAATATTATTCATGTTGGTCTCATAAATATTCCTATGAAAGAAAGAAGGCTCAGGATCAAAGGAACTCATAAGTCTACGACTTCTTCTAACCGAAATGCTATAAGTAGGACTCAAAGTGATGACACACATGCACAAGGGAATGAAAGGAAAGGTATAGATGTAAGGTAATTGTAATATTTCAAAGAGATATGAAATCCAAGGAAAGAATATATTTCATGAAAATAATATTTAACTATCAAATGAAAACATATAATGTGAAGCCTACACAAGTAGATTTGATTATGAAAGTGAAAAGAATGTGATGTATATCTAGATACAAAGATATGAACCTATGCATGCAAGAGAAACAATATCATACAAAGACTACCTAAATATCCAAATGCATATATTGTAACAATATGATGTAAACACATACAAAGTAGATATAGATATCTAAATGCACCAAATCACAAGGTATAATGCATGAAGTATAACACTATAATAGAAAGAGGAAATGTTATTATTCGGGTTCACCAAAAATTTATAGTGTAAAATGGTATGCAACATCATAGAAGATACTAAATACCAAATTCTATATACATTAGGAATACAAACCCAACCCTTAAGAAAAATCTGATTATCACAACCAAAGGGAGAAGGGCGCAAAGGCAAGATCTAGACAAAAGGGGGATTTGGTATTCATTTAAAGGGGAAAATGATATGTAAATGATAAGTGATAAAGTATATGATGAACCAAGTAAAATCATATCTGTTCTATGAAAGTAGATGCAAGGAAAGAGGAATAAATGTGCAGCTTGAAACTAAATGAGGAGGTTTAAACTTTAGATCTCAATTTGAATCTCGTCGAAATGTTAGAATCTACCATAACTTTAGATATGGGTTTCTAGGACCTATAACTGTCCGTTGTACAAATTTTAGTCAAAAAGTGTAGGAATAAGTGAATATCTAGGTACAAATTGAGAGGTTGAATTTTTCCCTACTGCTCTAAATCTGAAGAAATTTTTTGAGGATCTGCAACTATGTTTGTACCTTCTAGATCTGAACCTGTAACTCCCTAACTTATTCCTACACATAGAAAAGAAGGGGAAAAGGTTGTGGAAATGGGTTTTCCTTGGTCAAACCCCTATATATTAATCAACCTTGAAATGAAATTGAAATTTCATAAAGGAAAGTAATGTAAATAAGATAAATGTCAAATTCACCTTGCATGAAAAACCCCATAGAATGGATGTAGAAATCATTTAAATCCATGAAGATTCTTGTATGTGTGGATCTTGGAATGAATATTAGAATAAAGGGATCCTTAAAAAATGCATGGATCTATTATTTACACTCCTAGATCTTGAATGTGATATGCTTGTTAACCTTAATGGAGAAGGAAGAGGAGAAGAATGGATGTATGGATCTTCTTGCTTTCTTGTGAATTCCTCTACTTGGCCATCATAGAAGATAAATTTTTACTAATGGGAGAATATTTCCTTTTCTTGAATGGATCTTGAAGAAAAGGATACTTGGATATCTTCAATTGGATGCTTTCCTTTAAACCTTGAATCCAAATCTTCAATTGCTTGAACGCTTGCACAATGGATAAGAATAATGGATGCACAATAATGGATTGATTGCAATAATAATGGATGCAAAAATGAGGGGAGAGGGTGTCATTTTATACTCATTTTGGGATTCAAATTTGATCAAGGCTAACCATATATCTGGACCTCGGAAAAAATCCCTGACATTGGGTCTTGGGCCAAATCTGATCTCAAAAACCTAGAAACAAGTTGGCAAGTCAACTTGTTCCAAGTAAAATCACCTCAATTTTTTACAAGATCTCAGGGGATTTGATAAGATGCGGAGGGAGAAAATACAGGTTGTTGGGGTCAAGCATAACAAACATTCAGACCTTGAAATCACCAAAATGGGGCCTAATAGGACCTAGAGCCTCCAATTATAGGTGCTAACTTTCTAGGATGATACAATAACATAAAATACATTTCACCTTGTAGACTCCTTACTCTGGTTAGACTACATATTATGTGTGCATAAAATACAAAAGTCTAATAGCAGTTATTTCTTCTCATCTAAGAGTTTTTTCTATTTTTTATCCCTCTATATACTCACTACAAACCTTTTTATCTAGTTTTTTTAATCCTTGTAGATCTCTTACTACCCTTATCAAACCAAACTTCCCCAAATTTTTATAGTATATGTGACACATCTTTCGATACAACAACCATCTTTCATATATTTGGGTTAATAGGTAATTCCTTGTATCAACATCTATCAGATACATATTTCTTCCAGTTCTTTTTCTGCAACAAAAACATTTCCAAATTTATTCCCGATCACACAACCATCATCTAGAAAGATAACCTTTTATTCATTTTTGCACATTTTTTTAACACTTAAAAGGTTATGATGCAATGAATTTACATAGTACACATTGTTAGTATTATGGATCCCATAAAAATTAATAGAACCTATTCCAACAATTTGTACAATCTGGTCATCTCCAAATCTAATAGATCCACCATCATATTTTTCAAGTTTCACAAACTTACATTCATCACCAGTCATATTATCAGAGAAACCACTATCAATCAACCATTCATTCTTTCGTTTCTAACATTTTATGCATCAACAAATTCATAATTTCTTTTTGGAGATGTCACCTCACTAGCTTTAGGTTCGGGCACAACTTCTTCAACATAAAATAAATAGTCACCTTCATCTAATTCATCATCTGAGATACTATCATTTTCATTCATATAATATGTCTTCTTATTAAATTCAATTTTTGTTCTTGTTTTTCTGTCTGGACTTCTTGTAGAAATATGACCAGCTTTACCACACATGAAACATTTAAGAGGTAAGATACCTTTATACTTATCAGTTCCTTTCTTCAACCTTCTTACAAAGTTTGCTTCTGCTTCAGTTGTGCTCTTATCTTCTCGATCTTCATCAGCCACTATTACTTTGAAATTAGTCTCAAATTTAGGTTTGTATTTTCCAAAATCCCTCATTTCAAAATCACTCGTAGTGCTAAATAATTTTTCTCTAGTGAATTTTTTCAAATCATAACTTTCTTCAATTGTCAAGACCTTGTCACTATAGCTTTCTAGTAAAGTCCTCAAGATCTTTTCTAATGCATCCTTTTCATCTAGAATACTACCATGATTTCTAATCTCATTCACAAAATCCTCATTTTTTTGAAAGTATATTTCTCTATCTTCTTCTTCTTTTATACTTCAATTTTCATATACACATTTAGCAATCTTCATCTTAGCTAACTTAACTCTATCATTTTCTTCACAAATATTTTTTCAATTTTTCCCAAACTTCATAAACTATCTGTAATGCAACATCCTTCACCAATTTAGTTTTAGACAATGCACTAAAAATAATATACCTCTCTCTTTCATTTTATTCATAGCCATCAATCTCATCCAGAGTTGTAGGTCCATTTTATGACACCGTTTATTTATTCTACAAATCCTTCAAGGTCTTGTAACTTAAGTCAAAAAAATACCCCTCATCTTCACTTTCAAGAAGCCAAAGTCAAATCCATCAAAAGTAGGAATAGTCAATTTATGCACCATTGAATATCCTCGAGTGGTTATACTCACTATCTAGGAACCAAAGTCAATTGTAGAATATTCCAAACAACTAAGAGTGGGTTGAATTGGTTGTCAATTAATTTTATATTAATTTTCACATATCTGAAACCACTTGATTAATACTTTGATTACTTGACCAAATCAAATGTAAAAATGAAAGAGTGCACACAATAATCATACACCATGAACACCAAATTTTAACGTGGAAAACCCGATATGGGAGAACCCACAGAGAAGTTAATTCTCATAAAAAAACATCAATTAAGATGATTTTTGCAAAGGGTGGCTCATTTCTAGAATGCTCACTCTGGGTGGGCTCATTTCCCTAATAAAGAAGAGAGAAAAAGGAAATCCACCACTATAGTAGAACTGCCAAAAGAAGCCCTTGGTTAACTACCTTTAGTGTTTTAAAAAAACACACACGCTCTTCTCACAACCCAAATTCACACTTTCACAAAAATATTTTCATTGTATCTGATGGATCTTCTTCTCAAATTAAATTGAACAAAAATCCATCATAAAAAATCCTCTTACTTATATCGCACTGATATTGCCAAGTTGGCCAACATAATTTTGAAATAGTTCCAGACTAAACATTCCTACAGTGGGGAGGAATGAAAAGTGGACCACACCACACATACTACCTTGATAAAATAACACATTATCCAAAAATCATAATCATCAGAGCCCAAAAGGAAATAACACATTAGCAATTATGCCTCTGGAGCACATCAAAAAGATCAAAAATAGAAAAAAAAAATTGAAACTATACTGCCACAACCATATCCAAAACAAAAAATAATTTAAAACCACAACCAAACATGAACATCACAAAATACACCACTGAAACACAATTTTTGGAGAAACATACTTCTAGAGCACTAGTCTCTAGTCCAAAAAAACCTCATCATAACAGGAATACTGAGAACAATATCAACCACCAAAGTAGTATGTTTCCATCAATGAAAACCATACTAATACAATAATATTTCTACAACATAATAGACAACATCAAAAAAAATTCCATCAAATATGACCATGCTACAACATTAATAATTTTATCAACTCTATAACAACAAGCTCTACAACACCAACACTGCAATAATAATAAAAATCTCCCCAATAAATAGGATCATCATGCCCCTCCTTCTTGTAATGTGAGTATGTGGGTTTAACACCCTCCTTCTTGATGGTAGTTGTCTTTTTTCCCTTTCCTTCTTTGGGTTTACCTCCAAGCTTAGATGGATTTTATACAAAAATTTCAGACATTATTCTTAAATCTGCACTCCAAATATGTGGCATGTACACACACTTCATCTAGATTATAAGGGTTTAAAACCATAATGGTGTGTCTTAAGTAAGAGCGAAGACCACCTATATACTTGAGTAATGTATACTAGGTGTATAATAAAACATTAAGTGAAATAGCTCTCCTCCTAAATTCATGAGTATATTCTTGGATAGTTGGAACTTTAGCCTACCTAAAATTTTCCCAATTTATGGTTAAGTGTTACATATGGCTTAAGGGATAAAACTAGTTCTTAAGGGAAGCTACAAACTCCATCCAAGTTAAGTTTACACTACTAGGACAAGAAAAATCTACATAAGTTTTACTCTCCCACCAGGTGAGAGTGGTTCCTCCCAACCAAAGAGTAGATAATTGGATTTCAGAAGCATCATCTAAGAGACCTTTAATTATACAATATGCTTCTACTTATTCAACCCAATCATCTAGTTTCTCATCATTCAACTCTCCATAATATTTTGGTAGTTCAAACTTTACATCCAACCTTATTATAGGCTTATGTGCACTTTTGAAAGGACTAGAAGAAGAAATAGAATTAGAAGGTGAAGATGTAGATGGAGGATTTTTCAGAGGTTCATCACCATCTCCTCTTCTCCCCTTTTCATGTCAATCTTCATGGTCCTCATTCTTCTTTCTTTGATTAACCTTCTCCTTAAAACTTCTTCCATTCTTGCCTCTCTTGATATAGCACTTCCACCATAGCCTTCATGTTGAGAAATGCTTAATGGAAACTTCCATCAAGATAGGTGTATCTTTGTTTGACTTCACTCTCTTCCATCTTTCATGGTGGAAACTTTCTCCATTTATTAATCTTAGGATTCATCTTTGTTGATCCTACAATTTTCACTTTAGAAAGGTAACATGCCTTAGGGAAATTATAAGTGTTTCTGGACCAAAATGCTAACACTCAAAACAATCTCCAGGATTGAGGACCCAGATCTCCATGAACAGGAGGGTGGAAAGAGAAGAATACTAAAAATGAATCTAAAAAAAGGTGATGAAAAAAATCAATTCGTTACTAACTTATAATCTAGCTCAAATGAAAAGACATAACCATAACATCAAAGTGCAAGTATTTTCCCATAAATTGGCATAGTATACCACAATCCTTTCATATTCAAAATGAGAACATAATGAAAAGGTCCAAGACACAGGTCAAAACATTCATATCATTTCATGGGTGCATCTATAAAATTTGGGAAACAATAAAAACATTAAAGACGCCTATTCATCTATTTATTTATGATAATATAACTGACATGGAACACCTTTATCCTTCAATTACTTTCAACTGGAAGAGTTAGTTTCAAATATGGTCCATCGTTGAAAGAAACTTAATATAAAAGTGCTAGAGTCTTATAAGATAATTAATACTCAAAATGACATAGACTTCTAGTGTATTCAATATTAACTAAAAATAAAAATGCTCAGTTGAGCATAGTCGAATTTCAACTAACATGAAAAATATTTTGATGTAAAATCTAAAAATATAACATCCCAAAATTATACCAAAAGAAAATACTCTTCTAGTCAAATTATTAATCTCTCTAAAAACTAAAATCCAACCCCTTGAAATATTAAAAAAATCCCCTCTTAAAGAACCCTTGCAACCAGAAAGATTCCCCAAAATACAATCTCATGTGTCAAATAGACCACCACCCAAGAAAAATCATTGCCAAGGCCATTAGAGGAAGCCCCATTAACATGTTGTCGTATGACATCCTTGATCCTTAAAAATGTATTCAAGAGGAATAAAAAACTAGTATCATCAATCATTCTCCACTCAAGGTGTAACAACCTCATCCAAAAAGGTTGAGACATGTGGCAGTGCAACAAAGTTTGCAGTAAGAGAAACTCTTTGCACCCTCTCCAAAACTCAGAAAAAACAACTTGTGTCTAGCGCATCCAAAGTCTCATGACCAAGGAAAGGAAGGGGGATCCATGAAAATGAGAAAACTAGGATCCTCAAAGAAGACTCTGGCCTGTGATAAGTTTGAGGAAGAATGCTTGGAAGCAGGGGAGGTTTGTATATAGATATATAATCACTACAAATACACCTTCATCTCACTATATTATAGATCATTCTCCACTCCTCGAGGTGTAACAACCTCATTTGAAAAGGTCTGAGATATGTGGAAGCACGGTGGAATTTCTATGAAGAGAAACTCTCTGCGCCCTCTCAAAAACTCTACAGACATGACACGTGTATGGTGCATCGAAAGGCTTGTGACCAAGGAAAGGAAGAGAGGCCCGTGAACATAAGAAAACTCTTACTCGCAAAGAAATTTCTAACTCAAGAAAATTCCACAGAAGGACGCTTGAAAATCAAGGGTATTCTGTATAGAGATATATAGATTTGGTGACTCTTGGGGAACTTTCTCGCAAGGTTTGACATCCAAAAACTCTAACTCCTACAAAAATAAGAGGGGAGGAGAAAACTAATCAGAGTATGACCAAGGAAAATTGTGAGGGAGACCATTCTTTTTTCTTGGAAAAATATGGAGTTGGAAGTCGTGGAAGACATTATATAGGGTGATCTTTTCTCTAAGGATAAAGCTACTTAGGTTTCCCCTAGACCTATTCAAACTGAACTGTAGGAAAGTGAGGGGTCTAGAATTTGTTTGATCTAGGTAGCTTCGAGATCAAGTCCCAAGACTTTATCGTAAGAGAGATTGTATAATTTTAGTTCTATTACTTGTTTAACCTACCCTTCATCCAACTGTGACACATCCTGTCTGAATGGTGAAGGGAGTTCATCATGTATAATTGAATCTATCTTTATCCTTTTCTAGGAAATTAAAGCCTTCTACTTCTCTAGGAATTCCCTAGCATGTGTTATTGCCTCTCCACACTTGATGAATTCACCATCTTTCACTCTCTCAAGTCATTTATCTAGGATTCCAATCGATGACATAGTGTTGGGTTACTTCTAAGGTTGTTTCCACCGCAATACTTAATTTTGTAGCCTCAACCATGAACTTTAAAGTTGGCTTTAGGAAAAGTGTAGATGCCTTGATTTCATTCTAGAAGGAGGTATATGGATGTTGCACCAATAGTGTATAACTTGTCGAGGTGGGAGCTATAGTGGGGAATTGTAACTGACTAATCTGTCCATCTCACCTTTAGACAGCCTCCTCTAGTTGACTTACACATGACTTCTCGGTCATCAAAATTTTTTGGCACTTAGCCAAATCCTTCATTTTTCCTTGTATTACCTTTAATGCATCTTTGACATTTATTCTCTCTAAATCAAGTGCATTTTGTAGGCTTTGAATTTTTCTCTGATGTTGTGCTTCCTTTGCTTACAGATCCTACTCTACTTTCAACCGTCGAGCCTGGCTAGCTACCAAATCCTTATCCTTTTGCGTTAGTTCATTGAAACTCTAAGATAATTCCTTCTTCATGGATTCTATCTCTAGCTCTAGTTGATTGGATTTCTCCTACAAAGTGGAAAGATGATGATTAAAATCCTCCCAATTCTTATTCGCTCTGTCATTTTTCTTTTTCATGCTCTTCTCAGTGTCACTCAATGATTGCTTCATGTGCAAAAAATATTTCTCTTTGTCCTGCATCTATTGAGATGACCATGTCCTTTCATTAGCCATATCTAGCTTGAATCTATTCAATTCTTAATTTATCTTTTCCACCTTGTCCTTTAGCAACTCTAAATCTTCATTTGTCTCCTACTAGATCTTATTAGTGCATCATAGATTTTCCCTCTAAAGAGATTTAATCTATAGATTTAGATTATCACCTTGAGTCTTCATATTCTAAAAACCCTTCTCCTTTTTCTCTAGCTTTCAGGTGAGCTTGAGGTAGTCACCAGTGAATGTTAGAATAATAAGTAGAATAATGCAAATATAAACACAAAAGAGAACACAAATGACACAGAGATTTAACGTGATTCACCCAATCTCTGGGCTACGTCCACCAACAACGAGTCCAATATCTTTATTATTATCTAGCGATTACAATCTAAAACCTGCAACTCAATACCATCACAGGAAGCTACAAAAATCCCTCATACAATGAAATCTTGAAACCCTAAGCCCTTTTCACAAGCATATTTGACCTAACCTAATTAGGGCAAAAAATACTCCGACTAAATAGAAAAACAATGGTCGACCCTTTATAATATTATTAAGTCATTGTTGGTGTCGAGGGGCGCTGCCCCTTGACCTCGCCCTGGGGTGCTTCCCCAAAGGGCCCCCACAAGGGGTGCTACTCCTTGACCCCATCAGGGGCTCTACCCCTTGACCTCGCCTGGGGTGCTGCCCCAAGACCCCGCAAGGGGCTCTGCCCCTTGACCCCAAGCATGGGGCCCAAATAGATATGTCTGGGGGGGAAACCACACTGAAAGAAACTAAGTCTGATTAGGCTCCACATACATAACAGTGAATACCCTCTCAGATTCTTCCATCAAGTTGAATTTATTCTAGGGTCTTGGATGATCAAGGTTCAGGGAGACTATGAAAGAGCTAAACTCTTTGGGGAGCATTTCACAATGAAATTTTACCTATACATGAGGCATCTTGGATACCATTGTTAATGTGTTGTTCTTTCGATCGTATAAGGAACTCACATGTTCAAAAGTGGGCTAACATTCATCCCTATCCTTCTATTTCTGTGTGTGGGTCAGTCTAGCTTGCTTGGTGGAACTGAAGTGGACTTCTATGAAAGTAGGGGAATGTCTTCTTATCTAGCTATAGGGAATCTAGATGGGGTAACTAAAGGGGTTGGAGCCAAAAATGACTCTGCAGGAGTTCCTAGGGTGATTTCCAATGGGGAACTCAAAATGAAAGAAGGGATAGACTTGGCTCTTAACGGGAAGAAGATGGTAGATTAAAAAGAAAATTAAGGATCAAGGGAGGAAAAACCTTGAGTAGGGGGAAAAAGAGGCGAGATCCTGTAGAAATCAAATACTGAGAGGAGAGGAGGGGTGGATAAAAACTTACCTAGGGAACATATGGTGGCAGACATGGTGGTAGTGTTTCTTCTTGCATCTAAGACATGCTTGATTCCTTGTCTGAATCCTATAGCATGAGCTTATAAGTCTTTCTTCTTTTATTCACTAGAGGGACAATAGACCATACTAACCCTCTCCTTTTATTCATTGGATTTTGAGCATGAAACCTTTGAGGGTGCACTCCTTCGGACATCTTAGTATCCTTGAATGTTTCTTATGTTCTTGGAGGTACTACTACATCCACAGGTTCTACAACTACATTCAATTATGTAACATGTTGCTCCATAGGATAAATAGGAACAAAGGGGAAAAATTATTCTAATTCTTGACTTTCCAAAGTGGAACCTTCATTACTCTCCCTATCCCACTTATCTTTGAATGTTTCATCCAACTCACCATTATACAGAGCAATTTCAGCTTGGTTTCTTGTTTGTAAGCCCATAAGGTGGAAATCTTCTCATCTGACCAATCCTCCTTCAAATTATTTTTTATATTCTGGGATATTTTGAAGGTGGGATTGTATACAACCTTAATATCATAAAAATCCAACAATGACATCCAGTTTCTTACATGGGAAGAAAAGAGTTCAATAAAAACATTTATCATGAGCTGGGTGGGGCACATCTTTATATCCCAATATGACTATGAGAAATGAATGAAACATTTATCTCTTCAACATGAACTTCTCAGGGTAAAAATAATAAGAATAATCAAGCAATGGTAGACCGAGTTAGGCCAGCTTCAACCTTAACAAGTTTTTGGCTTTCTGCTTGTTCAAAGTCACATCACCGAAAGTAATTGGTGGCTTGTACATCATTGTTTTATTCTTCCCTTAGCCCATTCACTTGTCAGCCATAGAGAGATTGTTGAATACCTCCAAAGCCAACATTTTTTTTAGAACAAAAATGGGGAGAAAGAAAGGCTTCTCAATAAAACTGTGGGCTCGGATAATGGTAAAATCAGCTCCGCAGAACCACTCTACCCAAAGTTCACAACTTCACAACTAGGCATTCTAAATTGTAGTGAGTATAATTTCATCATTTTTGTCCACAAAAATATACATGGAGGGCCTTAGGAAATCCTTTAATAAGTCATAATAGTAACTTTTTTATTCAAAGTGGGAGCCCACATTGTGATGGGCTTCCTTGGATCGACGATATCCGCAAAATCCAGGTTACAAAACCTTTTAAAGAATTTCTTGTTATGATATAATAGCATGTGGACCAGAAAATATGGGTACTTAAAATGGGGAGAAATTTTGTAGTCTTGGATTTTTTGCATCATTCCTTCTATAATAGCATCATAAAAATCAAACCGAATGTCAGGCTTTGGGGTTGACTTTATATGGTATGTCATGACCACCTGGAATTATTGCACAAATGCGTCTTCTTCCATCTCGAAAAAAATCTAAGCATGGAGAATATATCCTTTGAATCATTTTTAAAGCTAAAAGAGGAATTAGGAAGCCTAGCCTACTGAGCATCCCAATATGCAACTCTTGGTTGAATAATTTCTCCAAGTCAGGCAACTAATTCCACTCATACTCAAGTTTTGATTTATCAAAAGTCACTCCGTCTACTGTGTCTACTAATACATAGCATGATTCTAATGTAGTATGGGATTATCACCACCTTTATCTTACCATACTGAATGGTGTTTTTTTCTACATTGAAATGTCTCACCATGGCCTCAATTAATTCTTGGCAAGGATGGACATTGGGTACCATATACTGGGGTAGGCCAGAATTCCATATTTTCATGCCCATCACATCATAACTCTAATTTATCTTTATTTTTAGTGCCTCTTCCCTTATCCCCTTGGTATATGAAGCCAAAAATGGGTCTTCAATATCATCTGATGGGTCTTTAACCAATATTGGATCTCTGATAGCTTCCATCTTGGTCATTTCTATTTTTTGGGCTTTTCTCTTCACAACCCTGGGCACTTGTGCATATGAGGCATCTAAAAATACATCATCCAGCTATGGAATGTGTGGTGTAATACACGCTATTAACATTCAAGGAAGAAAAACACACTCTTGATGATTTTGAATACAAGAAACTCAAAAAATTTCTCTATAATATTTTGAAAAATGCTAAATCTTTGACAAAAACAAAAAGAAAAGCAAGGTGGTAACTACTCTAAATGTGTGCATCTATTTCCTTGACCTTAGTGCATTATATGGATAGAAGGAAGAGATTAAAAATTACCAAGACTCCTCATCATTCTAGAAAACAAGGCACTAAAAATAACTGAGGGTGTGACACGATACCTTAGAGGGAAATTTTTTGGGATATGCAGGATGATATAGACCACTACTCACAGGAAAAGAGGGGAGGACTCAAAAAATGGAGTTATAAGAGGAAAATAATAAAGAAAACATACCTGACAGGACTTATTGAACACAAATCATGAATAACCTTCTATATACAAGGGGAAAAGGTGAACCATTAATGGAAATGTTTGAGGTGGATCCTATTTACCAAGATCTTGAAGGGGTTACCTTCCATATCCTGTAGCTCAAAAGTGTTGCCAGCTTTTCATTTTGAAATGTTAAAAGGACATTCTCATAGAGCATCAAACTTAGCATGCTGACCTGGCTTACTTTCCCTTTTGTTGTATTTTAGAATGAGGCCATTTTCCTTAAAAATGGGTCTGATGACCTTTTATTGAACCATATTTTAACAACTCCTTGATGATGTGTACGGGAGTTGTGGGAATGTTCACATTGTTCCTATAGATTTATCAATTCATCCAACCTTACATTCATGGTGTCATATTATTTGACCTCTATAGACTTGAGGAACTGCAACGCTGGGATTTCCATTGAGATAGGAAGGAGTGATTCCTTTCCATAGACTAGTTCATATGGTGAATTGTTTAGAACTTGTTTCGGAGTAATTTTATTTTCCCAGAACGTAGCTTGTAGGTGTTTGTTCCATTTTTGCTGGTGTTATGAGCCAATCTTCTTTATAATCCTATTCATATTTTTATTTTTTGATTCATCTAGTCCATTCCCCTATGGATACTAGTTGGAAGATGTCTTCAAAAAATGAAATTTCTCAGTGTGAAGTATGACATATTGGTTCCAAAAAATGCTCTTGCATTGTCTAAAATTATTGTTTTAGGGAGGCCAAATCTTGACATAAAACCTTCGAGGAATCTGACAATCTCATTTTCTGTGGCATTTTTTAGTGACTTTTCTTTCGTGCACTGATTAAAATAGTTTGTAGCCATAATAATTGATGTGTTTGGCACTGGAAGGGGAATTCATCATACCAATGAAATCTAAACCCCATTGGGCAAAGGGTTCATCGACTATGATGGGTCTTATTGGCATGGAAAAATTCTTTCACCTCTTAATAAAGAATTGACACTTCTCACATTTATTCACTAATTCAAAGCAAACAACGAACATAGTTGGCCAAAAATAGTCAACCCACATAATTTTGAGTGTGGTGGTTTTTTTGTTGAATAGTGTCCACCTAAGGATCCATTATGCATTTCCTCTAGCACTTTCTAGCTCTGGGCATCATTGACGCATCTTAGTAGAACTCCATTGAAGTTTCTCCTAAAAAGCACACCTTCAACCAGAAAATATCTGGTACCTTGTATCATGTAGTATCTTCTTTTGTTTGAAGGGAGATGAGAAGGATATCTTCTTATCTGCATGAAATTTATCTGATTAGCTACTCAATCTTTTGTCTCTTCAACATAATTCATGAGGATCAATTCATGTGGCTCTTCACCCCATTTTACTTCCTTTGCAATATATTCGCAAAGGCCTCTTCCCCGGATCACTTTAGTCAGGCGGAATTATATCTCATACTCCATGATTTTAGTGATCTAGTTAGATATTTTTTGGGTAATGTAGACACCCTAAAATGGACAGGCTTGCGACTTTACATTAAAACACTAATTTTCATCTATTAATTTATAGTTTTTAATCATTAATTAATCATCTATTCTCTTCTAAATTCATTCCCCAAATCATCTAATCAGATTCCCAAAATTAATTCAATAAATAATTTTTTTTAATTAATTAGCTTTAATTGATTAATTACCATTAATTAATTAATTAGCTTTAATTTATTAATTACCATTAATTAATTAATTAAACTCAATTTACTATAGTTTAAATTCAAATATTTAAGCTTACTAATTAAATTCTTCCAATTAAATTAATTTAATTTCATCAAATAAAGCAATTCTTAAATAAAAAAGAATTCAATTATCTCACATGTTGAAAATAATAATTAAATAAATGAATTAAATATTCAT
>MU224672.1:272816-289554 GCA_018584345.1 Thuja plicata
TCAGTTCAAAAAGGTAACTCATAATTAGCTCTTCAGTCAACCAAACTCTATCTCCTCTTTACCAATTGAAGAGGTGGAGTTTACTGATGGCTTCTCCAGTTCCTTTTAATCTCAACCATTCATCTCCGTATCTCTGGGATTGATCTCAACCATTCATTTCATCACCAATTCCTATATAATAAACCCTTCATAACCATTTGAAGGATCCAGGATTTCAAGCTCTCGTGCGCCATTACTCCGTCAGCTTGGTTCTAGCATTCAAACCATCTTGCGATCACACACCCATTTCAATTAGCAAATTCTCAACACTTCTCAAGTCATAGACGTTGCCCTGCCAATACTAAGCATCAAGAACAACATTTCAAAAGGAGTAGAGAGAAACAATAGAAGCTTCAAGCATCGTGGGCTTTGCATTTATTTGTTTTCCTTTCTCTTGCTTGCACATTTTATTAATTATGTTTCATTGTTATTCATTTTAGTGGTATTATGTACTTGATTTGTATCATTTGTAAAACCTTTGCTACTGACCCTTGCCTTTGGAAAGCTTGGGAACTACAGATCATGAGAAGAGAGGCGTACATTTTGGTGAACCCGACATGAACAAACAGCCCAAATATCTCTTGCAGATGAAAAACCAGATTGATCAACCATGGCCGTACGGTCGTAAATTTAAAAATCTGACTTTTCTTTGACATTTGTATTATTTCTCAGTTGCTGGTATTTTACCGCAATCGACTAAACTATGCCGCAATCGACTGGTTTAATACCGCAATTGATTGTAGGCTTTTGTAGTATTATTCTATCTTTTTCTGTCTCTTTCTTCTGGTACTTTGCCACAATTGTTTGATCCATACTACAATCGTCAATATTGTGTCGCAGTTGCCCAATCTATGCCGTAATTGATAGCATTTTGCCGCAGGTACCAGTGCTTTACCGCAATCACCAAAAATTTACCGCACTTACCAGTACTTTTCCGCAATCGCAAGAAATATTGCAATATCAGATCCAAATCTTCTATTCATCTATTTCTAAATTGACATTTTCTGGTTTTCTGTGTAGAACTGGGCAAATCACCAAGAACAGAGAAGGGTAAGTTTTGGTAAGCATCATTCATTATTTCAAAGTTTCATATACTCTCATTTTGCAAATAATCCTTTTTGGTACTAACCTATTTAAAACAAAGCAAACTAAAAGAAATTCATTTGTCGATTTGGGTTTTAAAAAGAACAGTGCTTGCAAAACTTATCACATCTCATATTTTGGATTTGGGCTTAAAATTGACGTGAGGATTAAAACTAAACAAAGGCAAAAAAATCTCTCAATTTGGTGCATTAAAATTGAACAAGCAATCAACACCTACTTTTGGGCTTAAAATTAAACATTGGTGCTTGTATGGTGGTGTAGCTTAGTTCACATTTCAAACTTTGGAGCTTAATCGATTTACCTTATGTCTTGAGTTTTGGGTGCACTTGCACAAACTGTTAGATTACAAACCTTTATACTTTTTAGAAAGGCCTGTCTGGGGAATGCACTTCTTCCTCAGAAAATGAACTTAAACTGGTAATCCTTCCGATTAGTATATAAACAAGGCGCAAACCAAAGTTCTATCTTATCTAGCCAAGCTTGGGCGAGGCATGTTGATAATAGTCTGGATCAGGTGAATATCCCTAAGGAGCCAGCGTGGTCAACTAGGTTCTTAAGTGAGTCATGCACATACAAACTAATTGGAGAGACGCCACAGACCCTTACTACAACCTTGATTAATTAGAGGCCAACCCATTTTACCTCCGAATAGGTACCTTATTATAGTGCAAGGGGTTGCAGAATTTCCCCATAAGATTCCCAACATATGTGTCCCACAGTATTTGTGTAGTGAAAGAGATCTTCACTTCACGGCAACAATACCTAGAAACGGCAAAAACACGGGCACCTACATCGTAGACCTTTGTGTCTTAGTAGCATGACATTTGCTATGTGAGCTAACGAACATTCAAGCATTGGGCCTATAACATTGTATTCTGAAGCCATTGACCTAGATTAATCTGACTATTCATTGTTGAAACCTCGTGATAACCTTGCAACTTGAAAAAGTTGTAGAACATACACATTTTCAGCCTTCATTCTTCAAAAACACAGTGTCTATTGTTCTTGTTGCTTTGATCAGTTTTTGAAAATGTAAAACAAAACATCTAAACAATCAAAATAAGTCAAACATGTTAAAGTCCAGGGTTGTCAATGTCAACTATCTTGCACATCAGAAGCATTGTTGCAAAAATTTGAAAATTGTCAAGCAGTGACACTTATCCTCTAGTCTTTTTTTAGACTGTTCCTCATATACCGCAATTGCCCACATTGTGCCACAATTGAAGGAAGTTTTCCACAATTAACTACAATCATAGTGTTTATTACCGCAATCGGTGATAAACTACCGCAATCGTCTGTTCACTTTACCTCAGTTGGTGAAGTTGTACCCCAATTGACCAGAAATACTATATTCCTGTTTTGACCTAAAACCTTGAAAGAATTCTTCATTTGGTGTCCAAAACTAGTGTATATCCTAGGAAAATGTGAAGAACGTTGTGTGAATCTCAAAACATTAAAGATTATCCTTTCTCTGTAAAGTATGATTATTGTCAAAAACACAGTTAGTTCGAAAGCTCACACTCAAAAAACCTTGATCTCATCATATCAAACATCATTGTATTTATCAAAGTGACTTTGTCCAAGGCAAAGGTCCGCAAATATTATCTTTTTATCACCACTTTGAGATCAAGTTATATCAAAATCTATCCTTAGAATTACTCTTTTCCAAAACATAACTTGGACTTCCTCATAAAGGATCTTCTTCCTTGTTTTCTTTATATCACCTATTTTAGTTACAAAACCTAGACCACACTATGTCTCAAACACTTCATGGAGTCCCTTACACAAGGTCTAAGGATAGAACTCAACCTGATGAGTCATATATCAATAGATTCCCCACTTGGGAAACAGAGCAAGAGAACGATCCTTTCGTGAATACTAGTTCTTCTCTATTCATTGAACAACCCCGTGGGGCAGCCTTTTCCAAGATATCACAGAAGAAGAACTTGAAGATGTGGAACAAGATTCTTATTCCACAAAATTAGTTGATGCTATTGTAGAGAGGAACCCTGAATGTTACTTGTCCATGCTAATAAAGAAGGGAGTCAAACTCCCCGTTGAATTCAGTGTATCAACTATATGGCACGAAAACCCTCTCGCAAGTCAAAACACTACTCAACCTCTTAAAATGCTACCTGTTGTGTCTCCAATCTTTCCACCATTAGTATTACCCACATTGACACAGACTATATCCAGTCAAACCAATGACCTGACCAAGGCTAGCACATCTTCTACTCAAGGCATGACAGGCTTGCAACTAAGTGCACCCATGGTCACTAGTATGCCTCCACCTTTGGTCTCATGGCTAGGACAATCAAGCTCTCATGCTATGCCTTCCATCCCACCAAACACCAACTATTCTAAAACTATGTCGTTGCTGCAGTCAATTCACACTAGTCTTGGGATCAACAACTCATGCCCACAGGGATCCATCTCTGCAGGAATGAATTACAGTCAAGGACCGCCCAAGGCTACATATTTGCCCATTCTGACACTAATCCAACCTCTACAACATCAACCCCAGCTTCAGTTGCCTCAAATCCAACCCCCGCAACAGAAACCCCAGTTTCAGTTTCCTCAATTCCAACCCCCGCAACAGCAACCCCATCTTTAGTTGCCTCAAATCCAACCACTGCAATAGCAACCCTAGCTTTAGTTGACTCAAATCCAACCTCCGCAATAGCAACCCCAGCTTTAGTTGCCTCAAATCCAACCTCAGCAACAACAACCCTAGTTTCAAACCCAACCTCAGCAGCAACAATACCAACCCCAGCATTATCAACCCTAGTTTCAATCACAACAACAAACACATCAAAACCCACCATGGGCTACTCATGTCCCTCCATTTACAAATCACTCAGTGGGGAATCAATATCAAGTCCCTAGGATGAAATCTTATGTTCCTACTCAAGGGACATAGAGGCGCAGCCTCATACCCACCACAACACAAAGGAATGTCCACACACACCAGCCTCAATATCAAACGGACATGTTAATGCAACAAATGCACAACCTTCAAACCCAAATGATGGATATGCAGAATAAGGGGCAAACCAAATCCTACACCGCAGAGGATTTATACCCATACCCCTTCGATCATTCTCTACAAATGTCTCCGTTCCCAACTCACTTCTCGGTACCAAAATTCTACAAATATAGGGGCAATACCAACCCTATTGAACATATCTGAGAGTTTTTTGCTAGTTGCATCAAAATCACCCATAATGAGACATATTTAATGCGAATGTTCCCATAAAGCTTGGCCGGACCAGAAATGGAATGGTTCTCGCATCTACCTCATTGCCTTCAGTCTTGGGGTGAACTAGCTGAAAAGTTCATAGCTCACTTCCATCATAACATCGAGTGCAAGGTTAGCATCAAGGACCTTTGTGATATAAAATAGAAGGATGGAGATTCTTTTGTGAAGTTCCTATAGAGATGGAGGAATATGGAAAACTGCATAACATATGATGTGCCCAAACAAGACTTAATAGTCATGTTTGTTGACAATCTAATTCCAGACATGTCATTTACAATAGAGTTATAGTTAGCTCCAAACTTCACACAACTCATTGAAAGAGGAGTTCGTTGTGAGCATAACTTAGTCAAAAGAGGAATCCTTGTAGATCCCACACAAACGAATACAAACAAAAATGCAATGGACAAAGCTAAGTAGTGGAACAAAAAAAAATGTCACTAGTGATGGTGTCATTGATGTGAAGACAATCAACTATGCACAACCCAAGGTGTCACTGCAAGGCACACTTGTGGCCAACCAAAAACCCACAGGTCCCAATCAACAAGCATACACCAAAAACCAAACTCCCCCTGTACAAGCGGCCGCTGTGTCAAACAATCAACAACAGAATCAACACAGACCACGGTTTCAATTCCAGCAATGAGATTTCACACCATTAGGAGAGCCAATAGAATCAAATTTGTGCAAGTTGATACAATCAAACACTATCACTCTCCCAGAAATCAAGGACTTTGAACAAGATGAAAATAAACCGAGATGGTATAATGACAAAGATTTTCGCAAGTTTCATCAGGTGAAAGGGCACAAAATGGCTAATTGTTACTGATTGAAACACGCTATCCAAGATCTAATTGACACAGGGGTCATCGATATGATGAATACCCAAACCAAAGGCAAAACTAATCACACTATTTTCAATGATACCTTTCATGATCACAACAAGGGAAAAACCTCCAGTCCTGGTGGACAAGCAAAACAAGTTAACTATACATATGCCAATAGTGATAATTTTATCAATTGCCTCAATCCTTCAGATAGCCATGTGGCTACAATCACTATCAAAGACCAAGGTAAAAATTATGTTGTAACAACGAGTCGTGATAGAGTTGTATTGAAAGGATTACCATCCTCACCTACTATATCTGCCAATCCTAAAGCAAACTTAGATCCACAGACAAGCATAGTGGACCAACTAAAGTGCACACCTGCCCAGATCTCCATGTTTGACCTATTGCGCATATCTCCATAGCATAAACTGGAACTTGACCAAGCCCTTAAAAATGCAGCTATCCCAAGGGCCATAACACCTAAGAGCTTCCAAATGATGGTCAACCATATAGCTACTAACAAGCATGCCACATTCACAGACCGTGATGTGCCACCGCATAAACCCCTACATAATGATCCTTTGCACTTACTTGTCCAGGTCCACAAAAGCGTTATCCGTAGGGTCCTTTTTGATGGTGGATCTAGGATAAACATTTATACTCTAAAGTTAATCAAGCAAATGGGCTATTCAGAATCAAGCATTGATGTCACAAGGAGGATAAATAACAGAGCTTATGATGAAGAGGAAAGGTCCTCTAAAGGTATCATCATTCTACCTGTTCGTATTGGTCCTGTGGTAAAAAACACTCCCTTCCAAATCTTAGACCTTGAGTTGGGATACAACATGCTACTAGGGAGACCTTGGATACATGAAATGCAAGTTGTACCTTCAACATACCATCAATGCATCAAGTTCCTACACTAGGGAGAGGAGATCATCATAGAGTGAGATCCCAATCCTTTCCAATATTGTAATGTGGTCCAAATTAGCACTGATAACTAGGTACCATCAAACCAAGATGAAAGCACCCCATCCTCTTCAAATTTGAATCCAAAGGATGTCACATGGGCAGCAGGAAAGATATTCATTAACCGGGATGCAAGTATTCCCTCCTCTTTAGATTCAAATCTTAAAGATATCACACAGAAAGAAGGCAAGATATCCATCACGGACAAGGGTTGTAGTGAATACAGATATGAAGAGGCTTTTACCATCACCCACATGCCTCAAAGCCCAAGAACTTATGGCATTCCACAACTTTTTATTGCAATAGAAACCCCATAGCCTATTCTATTCAGATGTCCACCCAAAACCTTTGTCCGATGGGGAGACATAGCGGAAGAAAAGCCATTTGAACAAGACATCAATACTTGGTTATACCAAGACCCACCAGAGATAATCTGACCACCACTACCCCTGTTCAAACTATGGTAGTGGTTATACAATGATACAAAGATTTGGGTACGATGGTACAACCGGGCTGGGGGCAAGACAAAAAGGCATATTTGAATTTCCTCTCCCACCAACCCAGAGAAACACAAGAGGGTTGGGCTATGGACAAAAAAGCACCAGTCCTATAATCCAAGACATTCAAATTAATCAGGAACAAATAGCAGAGATGCACCGGGGGCACAACACAGAACATATCTTAATAAGCAACATATTAGCATAGTTGTTGCCCGCCGAAGAGGGAACCACACAAACCCGAATAAACCTCCACATATAAATAGATGATAACCAAGGAAGTGAGACATCGGATGAGCATTCTATTGAGACTGACTCCCATGAGTATGAGTGGAGATCCCTTCATGACTCTAAACCTTCGATCGCAAATTATTCCCCTCAGTCAGACATTATCATAAATCTAGCAAACCTATTTGACCAACTGACCATTACCAAACAACCCTACATAGACAAGCATGTCATTTATCAGACCTCAAGTGGTGCATCCACATCACAGTCTAGTTTTCTAGGAACCATATCAGCAGTCCCTTTCAGTCAACCAGAGCCAAACAACCGTGAAAGTATCTGTCTTGTACACCCTGAGCTCATAGAGTGGGATCAACAAGGACCACCTGATTTAGATGTCTTTGAGAACGATGAAGCTATAGCTCATTTCATGGGACTAAGGGAAGGCATTCTGTTAGGAGATCACAAGGCCAGCTTCTCCATTAACCTCAACAGAGTGGCATATTTCAGGGAGGAGGTTCCTCTTTCCAGTCCAAAAAATAATAATAAAAAGCTAAAAGAAGACGTATCTTCTAGCGAAAACCTTACTGAGGCGCTAGAAGAAGGAATGAAGGAACTCCTCCCCTTGACAGAGGAGAAATCAACATTACTAGTAGAAGAAATAGAGGAAGTCAACTTGGGAGATGACAAGAACCCAAAGAACATATACTTGGAAAAATCACTCACCCTTGAGGAGAGAGAATAGTTCATCAGTTTCTTCAAGGAAAGGATAATCAATTTCACATGGTCCTACTCAGATATGCCAAGGTTAGATTTAGAGCTAGTACTACACCATCTCTCATTGCTACCCAATGCCAAACTTGTCAAGAAGAAGCTAAGAAAGATGCATCCCCACGTTGTATTGCTAGTCAAGGCAGAGTTGAAAAAGCTCCTAGATGCTAAGTTCATAAGACCTATACCATATATGGACTAGATATCTAACTTGGTACCCATTACAAAGCATAGTGGTCAAATACGAATTTGCACAGACTTCAAAGATCTCAACATAGCTTGTCCCAAGGATGAATTTCCTTTACCAAAAATTGATATGATAGTAGGTCTAATGGCTGGACATCAAATGCTATCACTCATGGATGGCTTTTCAGGTTACAATCAAATAAGGATCACAACAAAGGACCAATACAAAATAGTTTTCACATGTCCTTGGGGAACATATTGTTGGAATGTCATGTCGTTTGGTCTAAAGAATACCAAAGCAACATATCAAAGGGCTATGACAACTATATTTCATGATCTCATCCACAAAACAATGGAAGACTATGTGGATGACATACTGGCCAATTCAATACTTCGAAAGGATCATCTACAAGTTTTGGGACCCATCTTTGACAGAATATAGGAATTCAAAGTCCGTTTAAACCCAAAGAAGTGTGCATTTGGTATCATAGCAGGAAAATTATTGGGGTTCATAGTGTCACATAGAGGAATCGAAGTGGACCCAACAAAAGTCAAAGCAATATTGGACATGCCTTCACCATCAAACCTGAGACAACTAAGAGGGTTACAAGGAAGGCTCCAATCAAATAGGCGCTTCATAGCTCAGCTATGAGACAAGTGCCACCCACTCCAACATCTATTGCATAAAGACATCAAATTCATATGGACAGAGCAATGTGAATAGGAATTTTAGATATTCAAAGACTACCTTATCAAGTCTCCTATATTGGTACCACCAGTACAAGGTAGACCACTACTTCTATATATCTCAGTGATGGAGTCAGTGTTAGGTGTACTCTTGGCATAACATGATAACGCAGGAAAAGAGAGGGCCATCTACTATCTAAGCAGGAAATTGGTTGGATATGAGCTAAACTATACGCCAATTGAAAAGTCATGCCTTGCAATTGTTTTCACTTCCCAGAAGCTGAGACATTATATTTTGTGTCACCAAACAAAGTTGATCACACATATTGATCCTTTAAAGTATCTCCTAAGCAAAGCAACACTCACCGGACGACTGGCAAAGTGGGTAATAATCTTAAGTGAGTTCGAAATTGAGTACGTAGATAGAAATTCCATCAAAGGACAAGTGATCATAGATCAACTAGCAGAGGCACCAATTCAAGACCACCAACCTATTATTTCTGACTTTCCTGACAAATCTATCATGACACTACAACTGGCGATCGAGGTATGGCAACTTTATTTTGATGGATCATGTATGAACCATGGTGCAGGGGAAGGGATAGTGCTTATCACTCTAGATCATGATACAATTCCAAAGTCTTTCAAACTTAACTTCCCATGCACCAAAAACATAGAAGAATATGAAGCACTGGTCATCGGTCTAAAGATAGCAATTCAATGGAGAATCAAGAACCTTAAAGTCTTTAGCAATTCATAGTTGGTCATTAGTCAAGTCAAAAATGATTATATGACCAAAGATGAGAAGCTCATACCATATAGAGCACAGATGGAACAACTGTGCACCAAGTTCCATTACATCTTCTTTGAGCAAGTCCCAAGAGCACAAAACAAAGCTGCAAATGTGATGGCTACCATAGCATCATTGATTGATATGCCAGGTAATGAAACAAAATTCCAATTTCTAGTGGAACAACTCTTGGTGCCATCACATCAGGCATCTATCATGGAATCAACATCTGTCCTTGTTAGTCCTGAATCCCTATGGTACCAAGATTTCTATAACTATCTCCAAAATAATGTCTTACCTCCCAACTTGTCTAGGAACTAGAGGAAATCCCTAATCTGCCAAGCCTCTAGGTATACCATCCTCTCAACTACTTTATACAAACGAAGTCTAGATGGAACGTTACTACAATGTCTCACTTCCATGGAATCCCAGAAAGCTTTGTACGAGGTACATGAAGGAATTTGTGGAACCCACAGAGGTGGAAATGACTTAGCTAAAAAGATCATCCGCATGGGATACTATTGGCCCACAATAGAGATAGATGCACACAAACATGTTAAAAGGTGTAGACAGTGTCAAATTCATGGAGACCTCATCCATGCACCGGCCCAGGAACTAAATCCTATCACATCACCATTACCATTTTCAATGTGGGGATTTGACCTAGTGGGAAAAATTACACCTTCTTCAACAAATGGACACAAATACATCATAGCAACAACAGAGTACTTCACCAAGTGGGTGGAAGAAATTCCCCTCACTTAAATCACTGCAAAGCAAATAGTAATGTTCATACTTAACCACATTATCTGTCGATACGAGATCCCCCAAACAATCCTGATAGATCATGGTACACCTTTCCAGAACAAGGATGTTGAAGACCTATGCGAAAAGTTCCACATCAAATAAGGGTTATCCTCACCCTCAAGGGAATGACCAAGTTGAAGCTACAAACAAGACAATCTTGAAAATCCTGAAGAAAAAAGTGAACAAATCAGGATGAGACTGGCATTTATAGCTTAGTCCCGCACTATGGGCATACAGAACTAGTGTGAGAACACCTATAGGAGCCACTCCTTTCTCCCTAGTCTATGGATTAGAGGCGGTATTACCCCTCGAAGTGGAAATCCCATCCCTAAGGATATCATTGAAGAACCTGATCACAGATGAAGACTACAGAGTAGCAAGGCTCAATGAACTAGAGTTACTAGATGAAAGAAGACAACATGCCTTCGACCACTTACAAGGTTATCAAAATCACCTTAGAAGAAACTTCCATAAAAAGGTGAAGCCACAAACATTTGAGGTAGGAGACCTTGTCCTCATGGAAAATTAGAAGAATCAAGCAGAGCGAGTCAAACCCAGAAAGTTTGAGCCTAACTGGCTAGGACCATTTGTTATTATCAGCTCTACTTAGAGTGGGGTATTCATACTAGCAACACCAGAAGGAGATCAGCTCCACGACTACATCAACAACATGCACCTGAAGAGGTTCTACCCTTAAGATCTCTATGGTTAAGGCACCTATCTACATATCCAGAAAATACCAAAAAAATCAAAAAATACAAAATGTTACCTTGGTGAAAACCTGGCAATCAAGCACCCTGGCGACAACAAAAAAAGAAAAAAAAGTAAAGAGAAACAAAATTTCTCTCTCAGTGAAAACCTAGCAATCATGCGCTATTCAGTAGGTACCTTGGTGAAAACCTGGCAAATAGGTGCCGAGTGTTCAAATCTAGCTACACCGTCAATGAACTCCAAAAGCTTGAGCACACTTCAAAATGCAAGACTGACTATCCCAAGCTATATCCAGTAGCACAATCCCCTCTGAGCACGAAGCACTTACCCATGGTTAATACTGGTCCAGCAGACTAGGGGGCGATTCAAAATGTCCTAATAAAATCCCTAAAAATAAAAAAACTCATCAAAAAATCCTAAAAAGATCAAAAATCAAGAGAAAATCAATCTTCATCAAAACATTCAAAAAATTGCAAAGAAACCAAAGCAATAAAACCAACTCAGTTATCAAGAGAGAAATGGGCAATCACGCCTAGTCAATCAATGTCACAATCATGAGCTTTGAAAATCAGCATTGGGCTCATCTGACATAGCTTTATCAATCTATCAATTCAATCAGCAAGCAGCTGGCAGCCAAGCCAAACTATCAATACTATCACAATCATGAGCTTTGTGAACCAGCATTGGGCCCCTCTGACACAGCTTGATCAGCTGCCAACATGATCAAAGCAGCCAAACTATGAATGCTGTCACAATCATGAACTTTGTGAACCAGCATTGGGCCCATCTAACACACCTTGATCAACTGCCAACATGATCAAAGCAATCAAATCAATCAATACTGTCACAATCATGAGCTTTGCGAACAAGCATTGGGCCCATCTGACATAGCTTGATCAGCTGCCAACATGATCAAAGCAATCAAAGCAATCAAGCCTATCCAAAGAGTCGAGCCAATCAAGAGAATCCACTGCATCGAGGAACCATCCAAAAATGTTGACTAGGTCAGTCAAGTCGGTCAGATGTTAGTCTATATTTCATGGTTATGTTCTTACGCTACCCCAGGATCCACCATGTGAGGAGAGTAGCTATGATAGATCATGACTTATTTTCTTTGATTGTTGTCTATTGAATGTTCACTTCGATTTCAGGGCCATGATGATTTAGGATAAATGTGGTAGGCGCTGTCACTTATCTGGCAGCCATGTAGTTTTACAATCTGAGCTTAACCCTGAGAAAGAATTGGACATTCCTTCTCTTTTAGTTTGCTTATTTTCTTTATAGAATCAAGAGCTCATAGCAATATTCAGATGGACTCTGAGTTTCTTTGGAGTTCTATCTTGGTTTCTATGGTCTTTCCCTTTTATGTTGCAAACAAGAGTTGACGATGCTATCCAGATGGACTCTAGGGGCGTAGGAGTTCTATCTTGCTTGCTTGGCTTTCCCTTTTGGAAATCAAGAGCTCACAGTGTTATCCATATAGACTTTGGATGCATAGGATTTCTATCTTGGTTTCCTTGTTTTAGATTAATTTAGAGGACAAGCAGTATCTAGATGGTCAATATCTGGGTGCTTTTGGCTCTCTTTCTTTTCAAACAGGGAACATAGTTGAACCCAGATGGTCAATATTTGGGTGCACTATGGGTCTCTTTCTATTTAATCTCTCTACTCCTTCCGCTATCAAGATGTCATGGCGGTATCCAGGTGGTATGCGATCTAGATCATTCGACGCTCTTTCAGAATATCAGAAAATATAAAAAAAGATGCAATGATGACAATTATTGGAAACAGGGGTAGCAACTTGGGACATTCATCCTTTCTATCAGATCATACCTATCAAAAAAATGCAAAAAGAACATGTTTCTATTATTCCATTCTATTAGATCAAATCTCAAAGAACATCTATCAAACTAACTTCTTTCTAACTAACACATGCCTTAGATATTTTGTGCATAGTAGATTACATTCATTTCAATAAATACATCGGAAGAGAAAAAAACATAGTAGTTGCAAACATGATAATCATAAAATCACATGCATCCATAAGCATCTCATATAAACATGCATTTCATTTACACCATCCTACATGACATGTCAGTATCATAGGAAAAGTAAATCATCCATGTATGAGTCTGCATAATAGAATCATATTGCATATACATCTCTTCATCTAAACCACCAAAACATGTAGAATCATACATATAGCAAAGTAAACCATTGCACATCATATCAAAACACTAGCTGCATCTCATATAAATCACAAATATCTGAGTACAATGAATGGTCGCAAGTCTAATCAAAGAAGGTGATCAACATATATATCAAAAAATATCAGTGTGTCAGGATACAAAAAAGGTACTACTCAGAGTATATACAATGGAATCACTACAAAAATGGTACATGATACATAAGTCAACATGAGCTACCCCCACCCTTTCCAGGAGGTGGACAAGGGGCTGGCATGTCAGAATCTGTCCTATGGGAGGAACCAGGAGCTCTAACACCACTGCTCTGAGATCGTTGAGCCCTGCTAGATCTCTGTGAAGCTATGTAACTAGGCACCCTCTGTGCTAAAGGAAATATGCCCTCATAATGACACCTCCAATACTTAATCTCTCTCTGAGCATCACGCCCAGAAATGTAGTACCTATCAAGAACCTCTCGGTGTGAGACATCCTATACACTGTCAATAAATGAGCGAACCTCAGCTTGAGCCTGTTTCTCTCTCAACTCGGCTGCTGTAACCCAGACCTCTAAAGTAGTAGCACATGCATTAGATAAGGCCAGTCAGGCTTGAAGGTCCTGAACCTGCTGAGTGAGGTGCTCCACCCCTAAGGGATCATCATCCATGCCACCCATAGCAATGTCCATGTCCCCCTCCTCCGCCCTATCTCCCAATCCCTCACCTCCTCTTCGCCTAAGAACCCAAGAATCATCAACACTCTCTCAGCTCTCCCCTGTGCTGCTACCAGTGCTACCACTATCCCTAGAGGAACCTGTCTCTACACTTTGCTCATCTAGAGCCTCCATGTCTATATCAGCAATATCAATATCAACATCCTCGATAACCACTCTCTCCTCCTCTCTAGGAGCCAAAACAACAGTTGTCCGCCTGCATACTCTCTGAACCAACTGAGGTGCCTCCTCCCCAATGGCCTCCTCATCCTCCAAAATAGTTCCCAACCCAACTCAGCGAGCACTAGTCTGTCCCCCACTCCTGCCACCACTAGTCCTAACCCTGCCGCCAGCACCCCTGGGACCAGGATCATCACCTCCATCATCTCCCCTACCCCGTCCTTCATCTCTCCTACCATCCCTCCCTCCCCTACCCCATCTACCATCTCTCCCCCCATCCCTACCTCCCCTGCCACAACCTCTCCCTCCATCACGGCCTCCCCTACCATGTTGTACCCATCACGCCCTCCTCATAATAGTCCTGGCAACAGGACGTGAGACATTTGTAAGTGCAACTGGACAATGCTGCAACTAATGGGCATCATACTAGGGTGTAGTGCCTGCAAAAGAAAAATTCAACTATCAGTACCAGAATAGATAAAGACATAAGTAACAAAATAGATATGAGCAAGTATCAGAGAGAAGAAAGGAAGTACATAAGCAATCAGAAACAAGACAAACCTAGGTCTTCAGTGGCAGAGTGCCAGGTCCATGCCACAGGAAGTAAACCTAAAAACTGAGTGCGAGCAGCACCAAGTGATACTACACCACCCCAAACAGTAGTATCCCTCGACCTCTAATAAAAGTATGCATAATAATCATGTACATCATGCTGCTCTCCAAACTGGCACAACACCCTGTCAGTGTTGTGAAAGTCTATCATATGAATATGATCGGTCATGTGACCAATCAAATATCTCCACTGACGACAGAATGGGAGATGGATGTCCTCTCCATCCCAGACGGGACAATCTCTATACGGCCTCCAAATGAAATATGGAATCATATCTAATTGTTGTCGCCAATATGTCAAGTGACCCATATGCGTCTGAACAATGGCTCCATCATACATGAAGACATACAACCTATCTTTTGGAAGAGCATGGGCACCAACAAGATGACATACAACAATATTCTCCCATGCCCAGATCTGCAAGAGGGTCGCACCGCAGCCGAGTGACTTACCATCAAGGTAAGCCGCATATAACATATGAAAATGCATGTGGGCCAACATGCATGGACCCCAAGAAAATACAGTATGATCCCTAACCATGCTCTGTAATACACTACCAAACCCGATAGAAAAACCACGTTGTTGACGATCGGGGCATAAAATGCCACTTATCAAACTGCCCAGAAGAGTGGACAGTCGGTCAAGGCCCAACCCGAATCTAGACCATGGAATGTCATAATCACCAGCAAGCCCAAGATGATCCCAGGGCAATCCAGATAGCTCAGTCAAGGAAACAACACCAGTGCGGGTGGAATATTCCACAATCTTGCCCTGGATAAGGAGTTGGAGGATGAGATACACATCCTCCAAAGTCACTGTACACTCACCGGTGGGTAACCAGAAAGTGCAAGTCTCTGAATGCCATTGCTCTACAAGAGTGAAGATTAGACCCCTATTGGTCATGATCTCAGGCATATAACAAAGCCAGTACAAACTAAGACCGTGAAGCACTGACCTCTCATCCTCGATCAACTGAAATCTATACACGAGGCCCACCGACCTAGACTCTTGACAACGCAAGATCCACCTAGTGAACTGTACATAGAATTAAATCAGAAAAATATCAGTTTCAGTCATTGAGGAAAGTAACAGAAGCAATAAAAAGCAGATATCAGACAAGGACATCAGGCAAACAGTGCTAAAAAATCAATTGAGGTAATAAAGCAATGCAAATGTGGTACTTTTAGGCGATTGCAAAACATAAATAGCAAGTGCGGCATTAAAAATTTAATTGCAGAATTAAACATACACAAGTGCGGCACACTTATCAATTGCGGTATTTAACCGGCAATTGCGGCATTAAAACCGCAACCAATTGCGGCACACATTGAATTTTTTTTTAAAAAGTACAATTTTTAAAAGCAATAAATGAATGCATTAATGTCACACAAAGTGAGAAAAATCATCGGACGTCTAGAGCCAGCTGGTCAGTGGTAGGTCCGAACTTGGTCAGAAATGCGAGTGATGCTAGGAAGGCCAGCCATCGCTAGAAAACAGGAGAAAAGAAGGCACAAATCAGAAAGCAAACTCACCAAGATATCAGAGCTCCAAGATTGCAATGTGGAGAATGAATGGCTCTTTTGGCTATTTATAGGGGATCTAAAAAACCCTAATTTCACTAGGAGCTTCAAAATCTCTTCTCGGTCCCTGAAAACTTTGACAGTCAATTACAGGGGCATTTTAAAGTATTTTTCAAATCTGTCAATTACCCAGTTTCAACAAACCAACGCTGGTGTCATGAATTTTCACTCAAATTTGTTGAGGGGGCATAAATACACCTACTACTGCCAAGGTAAGCTGGGGCAAAATCAAAGAATCTTTGACACACTGCGACAAGTCACATTGCATCAAAGAGGGGCAAATGTAGACACCCTAAAATGGACAGGCTTGTGACTTTACATTAAAAACACTAATTTTCATCTATTAATTAATGATTCTTAATCATTAAATAATCATCTATTTTCTTCTAAATTCATTCCCCGAATCATCTAATCAGATTCTCAAAATTAATTTTATTTAATTAATTAGCTTTAATTGATTAATTACCATTTATTAATTAATTAAACTCAATTTCCTATAGTTTAAATTCAAATATTTAAACTTACTAATTAAATTCTTCCAATTAAATTAATTTAATTTCATCAAATAAAGCAATTCTTAAATAAAAAAGAATTCAAT
>MU224672.1:307773-325036 GCA_018584345.1 Thuja plicata
AGTAACTAGTTGCATTGGTGGTTTTCCCAAATTGGGTTTCCACGTTATATCTAGTGTTACTTGTGTTTATGCTATTTGATTTATGCATGTCAATAACTGTGAATGTTTAATGAACAATGATAAGTTAATCTACCGAGTAACTGCAGTATATATTGTAGACATCTAAGGGACTTGTGGATTTATTTTTGTGGTAACTGATTCACCCCTCCCCTCTCAATTACTCCATCTATATTTCCAACACTCGCATGCCTTTTGAATTACCTTTGAAATCATGCATGACTGCGCGATGAGCTCACTTTTGGTCCACGACTGAGCGATGAGCTGCTTGCGCGACTGTGCGACAAGCTCATTTCTAATTTGCAACTGTAAATACTTAGAGGACCATAACTTTTGATTTTCAATCTGGGTTTTTTTGAAATTTTTTCAATAGAGTGCATGCATGGTCATCTCAAACATATTAAAAATTTAGCTTGACCTAGTTTGTATTTTTGGAGATATTATTAAACACATGACTGGATGTGCTCCCACTATACTTGCTTAGTGAAATGTGTTGAACCCACTCTTCAAGTGGTATTTCATGAAAAAAATCAGGTCTCTTTTTGCATGAATTCAAAGTAATCCTTCTCCGCAACCTTTCAGGGAAATTTTTACTTAGTAACTCCAAATTTATTCAAAATTTTGAGAGTACTAACAGAAGTCACATCCACATTTCTCAAGATATAACTGATTTTTGGTGACTGATGCTCAGGTTGCTATGTTGTCTGTCTGTCAATGATCCTTCTATGAACTATCCATCGGGTTCCCTTGCTCTATCGGGTTCCTCTTGTGATCTTCTTTGTCGGTTTACACTTCAACATTTTTGGCTTGAACTATGCAAATTGTTTCGGGTTTATCTTGTGATCTATCTTGTCGGGTTTCTCTTGAACTTAACACTTTTGGTGACCTTTGTTATCTATACTTTTGGTTTGTACTAAAAGCCTATCTTTCAGTGTAGGTGTTACCGATGGTTAAAAAAATATTTTCCCTTTGCATACTAATGGAAAAATGTGTCATCAATCTCCCCCTTTGACATTAGTATCAAAAATTGATATGTGCAAAATACTATACTTTTCAGTATGTACACCATGTGTCCACCTTGTCATTATGACCCCCCCTATGTATATTTTGGTATAGTATATGTATATACATGTACACTTTCCTTTATACTATACTCCCTTTTCACCTTATCTTCATATTATTTTCCCCTTTGTATCATATCATTCTTCCCCTTTTTACTATTGTACATATCATTTTCCCCCTTTTTTGATAGTAAGGGAAAAGGTGTATACTTAAAACTTATCAAAAATATAGGAATGGGAATTCTTCATGTCTTCCAATAGTTTCTCCGATTTCTCCTGTAGGTGTTCAAGAGCCATTTTATTCAGTGTGATTCGGGCATGCATATCATAGATGTTGTCTTCTACAGACATTTCTGGGGTGGCAATTAATTGTCTTTTTGAAGTCATGTGATGTTACAGAAGTGTAAGATTTGGTAGCATTAGAGCCTATAGCTCGGTAACCTCATCTCTACACTTGGTTTATGCCTCTATAATTTCCTGTCTCAACCTTCTAGATTTCATAATCTTTTCCAAATGCATCTTGATTGAATTGTCATTTGTGGTCAGAGTCTATTTGTGCAATCTTATCACTATTGTCCTTAGTGAATTTCTCTAAAGTGCACAAATTTTGTATTAAGGAAATAGCTTCAGAAATTATTGGATCTAATTCATTTGTAAGTTTTGAGAGATTTACCTTGTTCACTACTACTTCTTGGCTGATCTTTTCTGACAATTTGTATTGATATTTTTGTTCTTCTCGTTCTTCTATTGCTTTTTCTGCATCCATATTATGAGATGTGATGGCCTCGGTTAGAATGGAAAGTTGATCAAGGATGGGGGAATCTTGATCAACATCTATGTCAGGCACTATTTGTGTCAATATATTCCTTGTAGTTTCTAACTCTAGGGATTCTTTGTGCTCCTTAGCTTTTCTTGCATAGCTTTCCTTTGAAATATTTCCCCATACTCTTGGAGAGATTCAAAATCCAATGTAGAAGGGTCACACTTTGGTATTTCACTGATTTCATCGAGTGTTACCTGCAGCTTGGTCTTCTTTGTCTTCTTTTTCTTCTTGGATGCTGAGTGGGAAGCACTTGAATGTAGCACCAAGGCAATATCCTTTGCTTGGTCAAATGTGCTTGATGAAGGCTTTTGTAGTGTTGTGTCTTTTTCCTATTTCTTGGTATCTTCCTGTCGATTGGGAGTGGACGTCTCTACATCAACCTTCAGTTTATCTTTAGCATCTCCTTTGGTATCCTTAGGAGAAGCATCATCTTTCTTCTCTTCTTCACCTTTGTCTTTGTTTTCTCCATATGTTTCTATTGGTTCTCCATTAGTACATTATGTTCATCAGTTGTATATTTTTTTTCATCACTTGTATCTTTCTATTCATCATTACCCTTATCCTCAGGTATGCTTGCATTAGGCTTGGGTGAGTTTTCCTTTTGTGAGATTATGTTAATAGCTTGTATTAATAGTGGCATTTGGCCTGGTATATTTACCTGTGTAGCATCTGTAGTTGTGTCCTATTTTTTGGTTTGGTCTGGGACAATAGTAACATCTTCATCTTTTTTTAACTCATCTCTAGGATCTCCTCCAGTAATATCAATGATAGTATTATCAGGCCATGTTTCATCTGCAGTGTCCATATCATTGTTAGCTTTTGTGTTCAATGCTTCTTCATTAACATAGTTATAAGAATTTTTTGGGGCTCAGTTTAGCCTAATTTTCTTCATTGTGTGGCTTGTCAGTAAGATCTTCTTGTTCCTCAGGGCTTGAATCCCTTTTTGGTACATCAAGTATCTTTCTCCATTCATCCTAACTTTTTCTATCAATCTCAATTAGATGTCCCTGTAGTACTTTGTAGGCTCTTAGTTTTGGTGAGAACTTATTTGAATTTTTCTTCATCATTTCTTCAATCTCTTCCATCCTAGATTCAGGTGGCATAACTGAAACTAGGGCTCTTTCCCTTATTTATTTTCTTCCTTTAGAGCATATGTCCACCTAGCCGACAATCTATCCATAAGTTCTTGTTGAATTTTATTCTCAAATTGAATTGGTATATATTTATATACACTCATCATTGTGATGATGCCTTCTTCTAAGTTGTTTTAATCCTCGGGATCCAGAGTTAACCATTTTCTAGTTTTAGGGTCAGTTATTGATCCTGACTTAATAATTGATGCACATACCTCATCAATGGTGGTAGGGAGCTTATTCTTAACAGGTAGTTCATCCTTTTCAGTATCTTCTAAATCTTCTGTGGTTCTGACGAACTTCCTTATTTTTGTTGGTGCCTTTTTCCTTGTTTGAGGCTTTCTTTTATAGGTCCTTACTTGACCTTTCTTGATAGGTAGTGAGTCTGTGATAGCAGTTTGACTCCTTGTCCTCTGTGCAGCAGTTGTTATAGGCTTCTTTAGGGGTGATGCATCAGACTCTGTGGATTCTGAGTCACTCACCATCTCAACTTCATTGACGGGTGACTATCCCTCATTTTCTTATGTCTGTTCTATTTCCTCTTCATTTACTGACAACTTTTTCTTCAAAGTATTAACCATTTTCTCTTTCTTTCTATCAATTTTATTCACAACTAAGCTAGTTTTTATCCTTTCCTTGGCTTACTCATAAGTTACAAACTTAGGTTGTAACTTGTCAAATGGTTCATTCAACAATGCCTCAATAGCATTTTTTTCTTGATCTATGTTGATTTCATAGTCAAGTGGAGCTAACCATGTTTTCCTTGGTACAACTAGTTTGATAAAGGTGTTATCAGTGTCCACCATAAAGCAAATTTCATTCTTGTATTGTTCTACCAATTTTCATGGTATCCTCATCCTCTTTTGCATTCTATCTTTGAATCCAGTGAAGTATCCATCCATGATTGATTCAAAATTATCTCCTAGTGATTTGATGAACTCACTAATCCATGTGGTAACTGGTCGGGTAGTGTCCCATTTGACATTACCGATAGATGAGAAGGGTTATTGAAAATAGAAAAATATGCAAATAATGAGTGAACCGAACTTACATGAGTTAGACTTTGTAGTCCTGATTGTCCTCATGTTCTCATCTAATTGCCTTGTAGAAGTTCTGATAGATCTAACTGTAGTCCCTTCTTAACAATTTTGTGCTTTGTATCCACAACTTTGAATGCAATATTTTTCATCCTGCTAGCTTGAAATAATTTGTATCCTAAGACACATGCTCCAAATTTCATTTCATCAATGGTGATGGTGGATACCTTTGATCCTCTTCCATCCCATAATTCTCCTATGTTTTTTTCAATATCAGCGCGAGGGGGGTGCTTTAGTGCCTTTGCTTTTTTGGTTATAGGATAACCGGTAACAACATGTATAACATCCCTGGTTATCAGTTTTGGCTCATCCAGCCACATCTTTCAGTCATGCACTCTACTTAGCACTAACCAAATCCATTCAGTCTTGAATTCCTTTGGGAATAATAGGGCATTTGTGATTCCTTTCACTTCAATGTGCTTATGTTCTTCTTCGATTGTTCCATCATCTTTGCAAAGATTTTTGTAAGCTTTCTCAACCTCAAGATCTCCTATTTCTGCAATCTTGCAGTGAATATCCACTCATATGTCCTCAATGAGAAAAACCCTAACTGGTATACTAGAGAATGCACCAGTGTTTTTGGGTTGTGAAGTAACCTTAGGAAAGATCTTGTAATGAGGTTCTTCACAAGTGGTATTCTTGATTAGATTTACCTTTTTCTCCTTTGCATTCTTGATCTTGGAGGTTCGTGAACTAGTTTCCATCATTCCAGAAATTAGGGATTTTTCTGTAAAAGAAAATAGAGTCCTTGGTGAATGTTGTTACTTACTTCAACCTTCTATGACTGCTGGGAATCTTTATAAGTGTTGTGAACAGGGTTGAATTCACTCTGTAATCTGGTCACTTCATGCTCTAGTTTTTCTCTGATTCTTTTCTCAAAACACTTTGATAATAATGAGTTCTTATGTCGACTATTTATAGAATTTTTTCCCTAAGTTGTATCATAAATTCTCACCCACTTATCGATGTTTGAAGACAGAGTCGTCAAGTAGCATATACACTTCATTCTCAGTGATAACATAATGATTAGGCTAGGTGTCAACTCATTTGACTATTTACTTATGGATCTCGGTATATGGTGAAGGTAACATTGTCTTTTTACATGATTACCGACGGATCTCGGTTTACACTAGCGAATTAGCTTTTTATGTGTTACCCGACAATGCTCGGTGAGTATAGAAAACTTAGCTTTGTATGTACACTGATGATTTTCGGTAAGTATTGACCGATGAAATTGAACTCATAGAATCATAATAAGTAATACCATAGTGCATCTTTAATCATGCTATTTTGGCATTTCATCAATGTATAATGGAATTGATGCAAAATATAACTTGGTATAATGCAGTTCCATACTTACTTGTTCTGCTTAGGTGGGGGTGGTGATGTCACCAGATCCATTGGATAAGGTGTCACCTTTTTCTTTGCTTGTTCCAACATCATCTGTGTTTATAGCTTTCCTCCACATTTTGTTTCTCATATTCCTAATGTCTTCAATGGTGTTTCCATTGGAAAAGGTGTTGGTCTCTGTCACTTGGTCTCTGTAGTCCTTCCTTAGATGACCAAATTTATAACAGTGTAAACATTCCATTCTGTGGTTAGTCTAGCTCCTAGAGTTTCTCATCTATTGTCTCATGTAGTTTGCAGCAATGTGTCCAAATCTTCCACATGTTGTGCAGGTTGCCCATGTGTTGTAATCCCAAACATATGAGTTACTGACTCTTTTTGGTTGATAAGAAGTTTCATTTTCTTTAGGCTTCCATGCTTTCCTTTTCTTCTTCTTGCATTCAAGAGATGTGTGCCCATTCATTTTGCAAGTAGGATAGTATTTTTCCATGTAGGTTTCCTTCTTTGGTGGTTTCACCTCAGATTTACATTCATATGCTTTATGTCCTTTCTTGTTACATTCATAACAAATTCCTATGAATGAAGGTGTGGATTTAGGAATACCTTTTATTTTTCTCCTGCGGACATTTGATGTGTGGCCTGGTTTTCCATGGTGATTGTATGACTGCCTTCTTGGTCTTGGATTTGTATAGACATTCTTTGGATCAACTTGGTATGGTGATTCTTCATTGTCAGTATACCCTAGTCTGGTATTGTTGTTGACTCTTCTTTGTCCATCCAGAAAATTATCCATCCTTTTTCTACTTTCTTTAGCTCTCTTAATCATGTCATTGTGTTGTTGTTGAATTCTTACCTCATGCTTCAATTTTTCATTTTCTTCTCTTAGCTCACCGATAGCTTCTATTCTTTCAATGAGTTCTATGTTCATTCAGTTTGCCTCCTGACTCGTAAGAATAATTTGATTGGTGATCTCATGATGATGTTCTATAAATCTTTGTATTTCTAACTCTTTCTCTTGTATCTTTTTAGTAATCTTCCTCCTGTCATCAATAGCTAGTGTTCTTTCTTGATCATCTTGTCTAGCATTGTTCATTACATCGATCATTCTTACCATCTATGTCTCTTGACCGATTTGCAGAGATTTCACTTGTCCAGCCAGATGTTGATTGATTTCATTCAGACTTGTGATGCTTTCTTCAGATGTGTCTGATGCTTTGCTAGATGTAGATTGTGATGACTCAAATAGATTAGGTATCTCCTCTTCATGATAGTATGTTTCATTATAGTGAGATGCCATAATATTTATTTCATCTAGCAATTGTCTTATCTTGATTCTAGCTTCTTTATATTGTTCATAGACGATCTTTATCTCTAACTTTTGATTCTCAATACTCTTGTCTAGCTTGTACCTTTCCATTGTATGATCTTTTCTCTTAAGTCTTTAAACTTTTCAAATAACAGATCTAGCTCTGATACCAATTGTTGGAAATAATGGAAAGGTGTACTGAGAGGGGAGGGGTGAATCAGTACCCTCAAAACTTTTATCAATTACCTTTATCCTTTTAGTAATCAATTGTATTACCAACCATTTGTGCTATCTTATCTTTGTGTATGTTATATCAATTCATAATTCAATAAGAATGTAAAACATTCATAGAAATATTTATGAAATGTATAGACATGTGACACAAGATTTGGTAATGCAGAAAACCCATGTTAGAAGGTAAAATTTGTAGTGGGGATGAAACCCACAAAGCTTCACTATCTGCAGAATGGAAGGGGTCGGTTAAGGCTTACAATTTTGATCACTTCAGATGATCTACCCTGTTAGGAGTATTATGTAGAGACTGGTTAAGGTATGCTCTGTTAAGAGCTTTAGCAACACTGTTTAGTGTGCACTCAGTTAAGAGATTTACAAAGGATTGTTAAATCCACCTTTCTTGAAAGGATTTCTTCTATTTACTACACTTGTTAGAATGTAGACAAAAATATTCAGTGACCTGAGTGTATGCAATCTATAGTTGCTGATTATAGATCCATTAAATTCACATGTACAATGTATCACCTAATGTGATTAATTAATACATCTGTTGCTCGGTAACCTTGATTCTTGGTTCTTGATAACCTATTTCATCTTTTGTTGTTTTTCTTCTTGAAACTCTCAGTCTGATCCATAGATGTGCTCCTTGGATACTATCATCCTCACATCCATATGAAATGAATGATTACACATCTATTTATACAATAGATTGACCTAATTAAGTTTCACGTATTACAAAGATAACTCTATGATCAAAGGTTTACAACTCTACCTTGATCTCCTAGTTTGCATGTTTTCAATCAATTAGACTGATTAAAACAATTACAATTACATTGATTGTCCCTCAAGAAATGGTTTTAAATCAAATCAAAGTGCTAAATATAAAACATAAGTGTTTTATCTGACGTGGAAGTGAAATCCACATTTCTTGGGATATAACTAATTTTTGTTGACTGATGCTTAGGTTGCTCTATTGTCTTTCTGTTGGTGTTCCTTCTATGAACTGTCTGTCGGGTCCCCTTGCTCTGTCGGGTTCCTCTTGTGATCTTCTCTATTGGTTTACACTTCAACATTTTTGGGTTGAATTATGCAAACTGTGTCGGGTTTCTCTTGTCATCTGTCTTGTCAGGTTTCTCTTGAACTTAACACTTACGGTGACCTTTGTTATCTGTACTTTTGGTTTGTACTGAAATCCTGTCTTTCAATGTAGGTGTTACCGATGGTTCAAAAACTATTTTCCCTTTACATACTGATGTAAAAATGTTTCATTACCCCCCTCTCTCAGTTGTGTGTGCTTGCTTAATTCTAATAATTGGTATCAGAGCTAAGTGCTCTTTTTGAAGCTTGACCGCTTAAGGAGATCCTGATGGCAGCCTTTAAGAAAGATAGTCAGATATTTGTACTTACAAACTATGTTATATGGAAGGTCCAAATGATTACATAGTTCATATCCATTGGAGAAGAATATTGGCATGTTACTAACAAGTCTTACATCCCTCCTATTGATCTTTCTACTGCAAATACTCATGAGAAGAAGATTTTTTAATACAATATGAGAGAAAAAGAAGCCTTTTTTAGCACCTTGTCAAATGTTGAGTACACTAATATTATGGAATTAGAGATTGTGAATGATATATGGGTAAAATTAGAGACATTACATGAAGGAGATGCATTTCTGAATAAATATAATTTACAAAGTCTAAAAGGGAAATATGAAGCATTGAAGATGAAGAAAGATGGAACATTACTTCCTTGGTGCAGAAGGTGACCAAATTAGTTTGTGCAATTAGATGTGCTGGTGGAAAATTGGATGAGAATGATATTGTTTCTAAGATTTTGAGATCCTTGTCTCATTCTTACAATCATAAAGTTTCTTCTATTGAAGAAATCAAAACTATGAAAACTGTAACAAGAGATACATTGATTGGTAAGTTATCTTCTTTTGAAATGAGAGAATTTGGAGATAGTCTTCCTAAATTTGAATCTGAATTTAAAGATACTATTTCTAAGGATAAGAAAAGATATGACACTGGAGAAATTTCTTATAACTATGTATCTAGATATTCTAAGGAATGGAAAGAAATTGAAGAAGAAGAAATAAATCTGAAGAGCTTGAATTTCTAATTGCAAAGAGACTACCTAAGGGTTCTGGTAAGTGTCAAGGAAAATTACCTTCGAAATTTTTTTCATGCAATAAGATTGATCATATTGCTTCAAGATTTCCAGATAAAGAATCCAAATACAGGCCTAAGAAATTCAAGTCTAAATAACAGAATAAGTGTAATTATGTTTTTGATGAAGGTGTAACTGATGATGAATTCAAAAAGAGTGAAGATAATATTGTGTTTATTGCTATCAAAGATGAAAATCCTAGTTTCTTGAATGAAGAAAAAGCCTTGGTTTCACATGTGGATAAGAAGGATGAATGATTAATTGATAGTAGTTGTTCACAACACATGACCAAAGACAAAAACAAATTTTTGAAGCTGGAAAAGTATGATGATGGTGTTGTCAGATTTGGTGATGAAACTCCACGTATGATCAGAGGTAGAGGTTCTATTACACTTGATGGTAAGAATAATACTGATGATGTCTTATATGTTGAAGGTTTGAAGTACAATATTCTGACTGTTTGATAGAGATTTGATAAAGGTTACAACTTACAATTCAAGGATGTAATGTGCAAAATTATTGGAAGCTCTGGAATTGAGATTGCATTAGGGAGAAAGACTAAAGGTAATGTATTTCATTTGAATAATTTTTTGAATAGATGCCTAATTGCTAAGATTGATGACACTTGGTTGTGGCACAAGATATTTTTTCTTGTGAACTTTGATAACATTGTAAAGATAAGAACTAAAAGAGTGGTCAAAGATCTTCCTAAATTGTTGATTCTTGCTAATGCGATGTGTAAGGAATGTCAATTGGGTAAGTTGACTAAATCTAATTACAAGAGAAAGAATTATTCTTTGGGTGGATTTCTAGATTTGGTGCATACTGACTTATGTGGTCTTGCAATAACTAGAAGTCATTATGGGGATAGGTATTTTATTTTGTTCATTGTTGATTATTCTAGAATGATGTGGGTTACATTTGAAAGAGAAATCTAAATCCTTTGACATATTAAATATTTTCAAAGCTATGGTTGAGGCTGAGAAAGGTCAAAAGTTGAAATGTTTAATATCGAACAGAGGTGGAGAGTTTACATCTACTAAGTTTAACACTTTTTGTGAAGAGCATGGAAAAAAGAGATAAATGTTTGCTTTGTGAACCCCACAACATAATGGCATTGCAAAGAGAAGAAATAGAACTATCCTAGACACTACAAGAACTATGATGATTGAAGGAGGTGTATCACAGATCTATTGGAGAGAAGCAGCTAGTACTCTTGTTTATACATTGAATTAAGTTCAAATCAAGAAAGGAACCATTAAGATACCTTGTGAAGTTTGGTATGGTCATGTTCCTACAATGAAATACTTTAGAATTTTTTGAAGAAAATTTTATATCAGAAGAGATGAAGACTTAGGAAAATTTGATCCTAGTTGTGATGAAGGAATTTTTCCTAGTTATTCTATTAAAAGAAAAGCATACAAGGGTTATAACAAAACATTGAAGAAGGTAATTGAAAGTGAAAATGTCAAAGTGGATAATAATTTTCATAAACAAATTATATCTTGAAGATATGAATCAGATGAAGAGGAGGACAATCATATTGTGCAAGCACAGAATTAGAATGGTTTGGTAGAACCAAATGAAGAAGTGGAAACACAAGAGTTTTCTACAAATGCTAATTTGAAGACTCCAAGGTATGTAAAGCTAAATCATTTAGAAAAATAGATTATTGGTGATAAGAATCATGGTGTTCAGACTAGAGGAAGAATTGCTAGAAATGAAATTTGTTTGATTTTTAAGATTGAACATAAGGATTTTGATGAAGTGTGCAAAGATGATATTTGGGTTAAAGTGATGGAAGAAGAGTTAGAACATATTGAGAAGATCAAAACATGGATTCTTTTTCCCAAACCTAGAGTTAAGAATGTGATCGATACTAAATGGGTATTCGGAAACAAATTGAATGAAGAAGGTGAAGTAGTTCGGAACAAATCCAAACTTGTTTGCAAGGGATAATCACAAATGGAAGGTATTGATTTTGAGGAGATCTTTAGTCTTGTTGATATAATTGAGACCGTTAGGATGTTTCTTGCATATCCTACTTACAAATATTTTAATGTATATTAGATGGATGTTAAGTCTACATTCTTGAATGAAGATTTGGAAGAGGAAGTCTACATTGAACAACCTGATGGTTTTCCTTTGACTGATGAAGATGACATGGTTTATTGATTAAAGAAATCATTATATGGGTTGAAACAAGAACATAGAGCCTGGTATGAAAGTTTAGATAATTATTTATTGAGACTTGTTTTCAATAAAGGTACTGTTGATAGAAAATTATACTTCAAAGTTGATCATGATAATATTTTAATTGTTGAAGTCTTTGTGGATGATATTATTTTTGGTGGAATGACAAGTTGGGTAAGGAATTTTTTTATGAGATGCAGAAAGAGTTTGAGATGTCCATGATAGGTGAGATGAAATTTTTTCTTGGTCTACAAATTACACATATTGATAAAGGTATTTTCATATCTCAATCCAAATATGTGAAAGAATTGCTGAAGAATTTTGGCATGGATGATGCAAAAGTTGTTGGTACTCCTATGATTACTGGTTGCAAATTGACAAAAGATGATTATTCACCTAAGGAAAATTAGACAAGATATAGATAAATGATCAAAGGTTTACTATAATTGACACAAACTAGACCATATATTATGAATCTTGTTTGCATTGTTGCAAGATTTCAAGCAGAACTGAAGGAGTCACATGTTGTTGTTGTTAAAAGAATATTTAGATACTTGAAAAGGTTTGTTGATTATGGATTATGGTATGAAAAGGATGATGATTTTAAATTGAATTCTTATACTGATGTGGATTGGGAAGGTAATAGGGATGACTAGAAAAAACACAAGTGGTGGAGCATTATTCTTGGGTAAGAGATTAGTCTCTTGGGAAAGTAAGAAACAAAATTGTATTTTTTGATCTACTGTTGAAGCTGAATATGTTGTTAGTGTTATTAATTATACACAAGTGATTTGGATGAAGAAAATATTGAAAGATATTAGAGTATGTATATATGTTCCAATTTCTATTCATTGTGACAATTCAAGTGCTATCAATATTTCAAAGAAACTTGTGTTACATTCAAAGACAAAGCATATTTATATCAAATATCATTTCTTGAGAGACAAGGCCAGTGAGAAAGAAGTTAGATTGGAATATGTATCTACAAAAGACAAAATTGCAGATATTTTCACAAATCCCTTTCCAAATGATACTTTTGAGTATCTCTGAGGTAAGCTTGGGTTTATTTCCCGTCCTGATTACAGCTAGAGATGCATTAATTTACATCAGTCTAGTGTACTTATAGAGATTATCATTATTCTGGATTGATGTTTTGGTGACTACTCTTTAGGGGGAGTGGATAGTTTTATGAGGTATGTTGAGAGATGTGTTTGTTCAAATTTTTGGATTCCATGACTTAGTGCATATATATGTCTTTGTCATTGATGTCAAAGGGGGACAGAAATTTACGTGAAAAACAAGTATGAAATTTAGGGGGAGAGATTTGGCTAAGAGGGAAAGATTGTTTTCTGAATGAAAAAGTTTGTTAGAGAGACTTTGAAAGATACTATGGATATTGTTGGTAGTAATATTGATAAGGTTTCTGTGTGCATTGATTTGATTTTTCACATAATATGTTTCCATCAATGCCAAATGGTGAGATTTTTGGACATTATTGGAGATTGGTTGATATTGTGCATATATGTGTTGACATTGATGTTATATCATTTATGTCAACATATTCCTACTGTTGGTGACAGTATTCCTAGTATGTTCAGTGAATATATTTGTTTGGTATGGTTACTAAATTGAATATTAGATGGGGAGAAGGTACAAATGGTTTTATTGATGTCTATAGTTGATCTATATCAACTTACAGAAGATTACATGATGATTTGAGTGAGATATAAAGGATTTATCAGAGAATGGTATTTTGGTTGTTCAGGATGAGACAATATTTTATTTATTGGATCGGTTTGGATTGGTTATGTAATAATCTTGGTTTCTAACCTCGTGGTGAGTTCAAGACTTGGACGTGTGTACTCAACTTGAGTAGGTCATGATTTGGATGTTGGCAAGTTAATTTTCTTAAATGACAGTGGCTGCTAAATAGTTTTCCTAATGAAAAATGTAGGGATGAGTATGGATTCTAAGACAGATTTGTTCCTATTGATGTTGTGGAATTTCATGTTTCTTTCTAATGTTTCTAGATTGTGTCCTATTTTTTTTTTTTGGCGCGCATTGGGTTATGTGATCAGATTTGGATAATTTTATGTAACATGTTGTTTTTCTTATTTATTCTTGGTCGACTTGGTGTTGTAGCATGTTGTGAAGGATCATGGCATGATTTATGGATCTGGAATGTGTTTGAGGATGTTGTTATTAATCATTGTTATGTCTTAGCCAACATTCAATGGATCACATTGTGTATTGAGTTGTAATGAATTAATACTTTGTAATTAGGTCCATGGCCGACCTAGTTGAATTAAAGTTTATATAATGTATAAAAGATGTATTCATTTGTGAATGTAAATGTGTGAAAGAGTATGTAAATGGAATGAGAAGAGGTATAAGTGGAATTTGCAATTGAGGTAGAGATTTGATGTGCTTCATTGGAATTGTATTGACATAACCGGAGATTCTTTCGCTTAGTTTGTGAGATATAAAATGTTATCCATTATGAATTGTAATCAGAGATTGTTGTAAGGTAGTGTACCTTCTTTGGGTTGAAGCCTATTTTGTATTTGAGTAGTGAGCTCTAGGAAGTGTGCCTGAATTCATGTGCATTCCCATTTGTAATACTCCTAATAGGGTATAGTTCTTCTAACAAAGTACATTCAGCTTGTGGGTTTGATCCCCACTGTGGTTTTTCCCTTAACTGGGTTTCCACATCAAAAATATTGGTGTTATGTGTTGATTATTGTGTTATGATCTTGCATTTATGTTTACCATTTGGATCTGAGATTAAGCTCATAAGTTAGTTAATAATTTGAATTTTTGGAGCATAATTGATTCAGCCCCCTCAGTTGTGTGTGTTGCCTTAAGTATAACACGTACTTCCTTTTCAAGTGAGTGAGCTTGTTTTGTATTTTCCTCAATATTCTCTTCATCTCACTCATTTTGGCCAATAAGGATGGAGATGATTTTTGTAATGTTGGAGCATTTGGGTAGACATATATAGATTGCATGACAGGGGTAGAGCTAATAGAGGGCTCACTTTTTATATCTCTGGGACTTGAAGGGAGAACTTAGGAAATACTAGCAATAGAGGTCTTGATGGAAATTTACCTATGTAAATCAAGTTATTCTAGAATCTTATGGTTATTTCATAGGAGGCAGGAAAGCTTATGCCTGCCAGGATATGAATGGTCTAGGCTATGTCTGCATTGAAAATATTTTAGGTAAAAAACAAAGGCATGGACACTAGAGGACATGCATCTATGGGGGTTATATTCCATTTCCTATGGAATCTATTGTTAAAATCCACTATGACTTCCCAGGGAGCTCTTTCGATATTGATGAGTTGTTGAAGTAGTGAAGAGTGGTCAGCCTTCTCACAGAAATAATTATATAACATGTTTCCTAGGTCGTCCTAGGTAGCTATACTATTTTGTGTCAGAGATCTATACCAATGTATTGCATTCCATTTTAAAGATGCAATTAATAACCTTAGGGCCACATTTTTATTCGTAATATGATGTATTATGTAGGTATTAGCTACATCTTTCATGTGCTCAGCAAGAGTCTTCTCAGCCTCACTGGTAAATTTAGGCAGAGCCTTTAGAGAATTAGTATGGATAGTATCCTAGTTTACACTAGCAACTGGTCCAATAAGGGGACTTCCACTATCCAAAATAAAAAAGTTTCATATAGCCATGGGTGTTGCAAGGGGTGGTACTGGTAATAGATTTGATGAGGAAGTTGAGGCTCTGGATCTAGTTACAAAAACTGAGGGAGGGATCAATAATCCTAGATAATGAATGGATATAGATCTTTTGAAAAGCCTATGGCTCATATACTTGTTAATAAATCAATATCTATGATGTTTTGGTCCCACCAGACATGCCAGAAAAATGAATTTTTGATCCTAAAATTTGCACTTCGAAAAGGTAACATGCCTTAGGGAAATTCTAAGTGTTATGAGACCAAAATGCTAACACTCAAAACAATCTCCAAGATTGAGGAGCTAACTCTCCATAAACATGGGGATGTAAAGAGAAGAATACTAAAAATTAAGCTAAGCTAAAGGAAATGTGCCAAATCATGTCATTACTAACTCACAATCTTTCTCAAATGAAAAGATAGAACCATAGCATCACAATGCAAGTATTATCCCATAAATTGGCATAGTATACCACAATCCCTACATAGTAAAAATGAGAACATAATGAAAAGATCGAGGACATGAGTCAGAAAATTCATATCATTTTTTGGGTGTATCTATAAAATTCAAGCAACAATAAAAACATTCAAGACACCTATTAATTTGTTTGTTTCTGATAACATCATAAACATGGGACACCTTTATCCTTGAATTACTTTCAACTAAAAGAGTTAGTTTCAAACATGGTCCATTGCTAAAAGCAATCTTAATATAAAAATGCTAGAGTTTTATAAGATAATCAATACTCAAAATGACATATACTTACAGTGTATTCAATATTAACTAAAACTAAAAAGGCTCAATCGAGCACAGTCAAATTTAAACTAACATAAAAATATTAAGAAGAAAAGTCTGCAAATATAACATCCCTGAATAATATCAAAACAAAATACTCTTTTGGTAAAATTATCAGTCTCTCTGAAAACTAAAATCCAACCCCTTGAAACAAGAAAAACATCCCCTCATAAAGAACCCTTTCAACCGGAAAGATTTCCCTAAACCAAATCCCCCATGATGGATGGACTACCACCTAGGATAAATCATTACCAATGTCATTAGAGGAACTGACATTAACTTATTGTTGCATGACAGCCTCAATCCTTCGACATGCATCTAGGAGGAATAAAAAACTAGTTTTTTCAATCATTCTCCACTCCTCGGGGTGTAACAACCTCATCCAAAAATGTATGGTACATGTGGTAGCACGATAAAGTTTCCAACAAGAGAAATTATTCATGGCCTATCCAAAACTCACTGCAAATGACAACTTTCTAGCACATCCAAAGGCTCACGACAAAGGAAAGGAAGGGGGGCCTATGAACATGAGAAAACTATGACCACAAAGAAAACTCCAACCCATAAAAATCCTGATGAAGGCTGCTTACAAATTAGGGGCACTTTGTATAGAGATATACAATCACCACAAACACACCTTTGTCTCACTAGCTTGCAGATCTAGTTAACCTTTTTAACATCCACTTCTATAAACAGTAATAGAACAAGTCTCTAATAGAAACTTAGTCCATAAGGATCTATGAAAATAGTAGCATGAGTGAATATTAAATTAAGCAACTGTTATCTTAATTTTCAGCATGCATCAAGATAATCATAAATAGGAAGAGATTGCATTTTAGAAGTCCCATTAATAGTATCCTTCAGGTATTATTAATCAACATTTTGTAATTACATTCATTTTCAGAAATTGTCATTTTGTACTCTAAGAATTGATCATATTCCAGAATTTTTAAATTACAATTTTGATCAATTACATTGTGCATTCAAGATGAATGTATTATACAAATGTTATTTCATATTTCTTTTCATGTCAAAACAATAGTACATTGCAGAATAAAAGGCATAATTGAAGTATGGAGTAGAGGTCCCATGCATTGCCTTGTGGTTGGTTTCTTGATGCTTGCATATTAGGTCTCCATTGTTGGTTGCATATCAGGTCCTAGGTCTTTAGTAGTCCATCTTCATCTGCATATAGGTCTTTTAGGGTTTACCTATATCATAAGAGAAAATGGGGTGTTAGATCCAGTTGGATCTAAGCAATACATGGAACATAAACAACACACAATCAATCCTTCTCAAAACTGCATATCAATCTGATGAAATCAATGTAATGAGAAAACAT
>MU224672.1:341724-360380 GCA_018584345.1 Thuja plicata
TTCTCCCCTTTTCTCAGTTAAATTTTCAATCAGGAGGTGATATCCCATACTAAATAGGAGCCGGCCTAGAATCCAGAGACTCTTCCTCATCCATAGTTCACCCACAGCTAGAGGAAGTTTCCATTGTTAGATAGAATTGCCAAGAAGCCTTAATGCTTTATTTAGGGTGACAATTCTAGGCCTGAACAGTAAATATAAATTGAATTAAACTTAAATAAAAGCCTTTAAAAATTCATTTAATAAAATTGAAATATGAATAAGAACATAGAAGGAAAGAAGACAAAAGGCAAGAATTAATAATAGAGTTTGCCCCAAATTGGGCTATCTTTGGGCCACTCTCCAATGAGTTGTTGATCCTTTATAATGATCCAATGTTTAAATACATCAAAATACACCTTTGAATCTACAGATAAGGCCTTTACACAATCTTCTCAATAGTATAGAAATTTTCAAGTATTCTCCCCCTTTCAATTATAAGAATTTGGCTTCAAAAAGCCCTTAAATCCTCTATCTATCGCGAGAAAATACAACTTCAAATATAAATTTTTGCACTATAATATCATCATTTTGGCTCTATTCTAATATATATATATATATATGAGGGCTCGTGTTCAAAATTGGACCTCTTGTTTTTCATCCCTCACTATTTATTACACAACAAAATTTATTTTTATTAATTATACATCATGGAGAATGTGTGTGGTGCATTTGCAAATAAATAGTTGATATAACTGGGAGGTTGGTGGTTGAAACTATTGTACCTCCTATTTTCTTATCATATGCATTATTTACTTTAGTTAGAAGAGGGCACTTAATTCTACTGTGACCCACGCATGGTCCAACGGTGAAAGTTGAAAATATAATGTGGAAGGTTGGGTGTTTGAACCTTCCCCCAACAAAACTTTAACAAAAAAACAAACCCATTCTTCAATCGATCCTCCTATTCCATGGGAGAATTTTTCCGACACTACATGTTAGGCTTCCATTAGTTCAAGTCAACACCCCATCAAATTTTTCAGCCATGTTTGTGTATTGTCAAGTATTGTTACCTACACAATCAGCTTGCCATATAAGTCTTCACATCATAATCCATACTGCCACATTAACTACCACATGTCAACACCTGAGACTCCCATGTGTCTTTGAAATTAAAAAATCAAGAGAAAATACATGAACAATAATCCAAGAGAGTTAATTGAAGAGAAGATTTTTACCATGAGAATTGCATAAACTTGGAGAAATCACCAAAAGATCTAAGAAAAGGAGACAAAAAGTTTTGAAAGGGGAAAAGAAAAGAGAAACCCCTCTTGATTTATGAATAAGGCAGAGAGAGAGAGAGAGAGAGAGAGCATTTATAATAACATCATAATGTTGAAATGAGAGAGAGGAGCATCTCTTAAATAGAGATGAGGAGAGGAGTTGCAAAGTAACTCACAAATCTATTAATGACACCATTCATAATAGGTGTGTGAAAAGTGGCAACATCCTCTTAATGAGGATAAACTATTTTTCTTTATAAAGGAATTACAAAGAAATGACATGTCCTCCTACTTGTACTAGAGGACAAAATACATGTAGGATACCTTGGTTTATCCTAAATTAAATAAATACAACCAAGGAAAGATTAAATATTCTAACACCCCCCCTAAATATTTACTTGGGGAGTTTACATCAATGGGTATCAACCCCAAATTTTTACAATGAAGATGAAACTTCTCTCTAAAAAGAGGCTTTGTCAAAATATCAGCAACTTGATCTTCCCCCTTGCAATAGATGAGTGACACTTTCTTGTTTCAACTTGTTCTCTAATTAAGTGGTGTTGGAGAGCAATATGATTTTTCCTTGCATGAAAAATAAGATTATTTTCCAAGGCAATGGCACTTTGGATGTCACAATATAAAGGTGTAGGCTCTTGTTGAGGTAGACCCAAATCTTCAATAAATCTTCTAATCTGTAAAGATTCTTTAGAGGCATTAGTACATCGCTTATATTCAACTTTAGTAGAACATAGAGAAATATAATGTTCATTTTTACTTTTCCAATAAATGGAACCTAAACCAACAAAGAAACTATATCCACAAGTAGATTTCCCATCATTGGTATCTCCTCCTAGATCTGAATCAATAAATCTTTTAAAAGTAAATCAGAATTTGTATCATAAAATATACCAACATCAATAGTGTCTTTAATATACCTTAAAATTCTTTTTGTAACTTTGAAATGAGTTTTTTGAGGTTTAGACATAAATCTAGAAACTAAAACTACACTATAAGAAATATCAGGTCTAGTAAGAGTTAGATAATTTAAACTTCCAACTAGTTGTCTATATAAAGTAGCATCAACTAGAGGATTTTTCATATCAAGCATTAACTTAGGTCCTAATCCACATGGAATGGAAACATAAACAACATCATTCATCTTAAAGTTTTCTAAAATATCATGAGAATATTTACTTTGAGATAGAAAAATACCCTTAGGGGTTTGCCAAATTTGCATTCCTAAGAAATAATGTAAAATCCCTAAATCAGTCATTTGAAATTTTTGATTAAGTTGAAACTTAATATCATAAATTAAAGTATGTGAACTTGAAGTAAGAATCAAATAATCTACATATAAAATTATAATAGCAATGTCATCTTCACTATGTTTAATGTATAGATTAGGATCATTTTTACTTCTAATGAAACCTTGAGAAATAAAGAAAACCTTAATCTTGGAATACCATTCTCTAGGAGATTATTTTAATCCATAGATAGATTTCTTTAATTTACAAACTAAATGTTCATTAATAAAATTAGGAGGTTGAGACATATAGTTTTCCTCATGTAAGTCACCTTTGAGAAAAATACTTTTAACATTCATTTGGTGAATAGGCTAAATCATTTTAGAAGCTAAAGCAAGAACAATTTTAATAGTAGGCATTTTAGCAACAAGAGCAAATGTCGCAGTATAATCTAAACCTTCAATTTGAGAAAAAATCTAGCAACTAATCTAGCTTTTAACTTACTAATTTCATTATTGGAATTTAATTTTTTTCTATATAACAATTTGCATGAAACCAAATTCTTACCATGAGGTAAACTAACTAAATCCCAATTTTGATTAGAAATTAAAGTGTCATATTCTTCTTTCATATCTTTTTTCCAATGAGGTTGTATGTTAGCTCCTTCAAATGGTTTAGGATCATTAGTATTCATAATAGAAGACATCAAATCATAATTGCAATAATTAACTCTCCTATGTTTAATTCCACCCATTATAGCTATGTGATCATCACTTTCATAAAGTAAATTTTTAAACCATTACAGAAAACTCTTAGAAGTAATAGACTCATCACTAGATGAAGAATCATTGGGAATAGAACTAGTATGATCATTATCACTATCACTAGAAGGAATATAAATATATGCATTAGGAGTAGGGTTTATAGAAGGAAGTTGGTCCTCTACAACCACAACTTTACTTCCACTAAATTTAGCATCTTGCACATTAGAAAAATCATGTACTTCATTCTCTACAATACAAACATCTCTAGCAACTTGAACTTTGTTAGTAGTAGGATTATAAAATCTATATAATATAGTTTTTTCATCATACCCAACAAATATATAAGGAGAATATTTAGCAACTAATTTATGCCTCTTTTGTTTAGGTGTATTAACATAAGCAACTGAACCAAAAATTCTTAAATTTTCCAAATTGGGCTTCCTAGCAAACCACGTTTCTTCAGGAGTTTTATCTTTTAAAGCTTTAGTAGGAGTCCTAATAATGAGATATGTAGCACAGGCCATTTCTTCAGTGTGAAACTTATAATCCATATTTTTATAATGCAACAAACATCTATCCATTTCAACAATAGTTATGTGCTTCCTTTCCGCCACACCATTTTGTTGTGGTGTATAAGGAATGTTAAGTTCATATTTTATACCAAAATATTTCAAGTATGAATGAAAAACATTATTAAAATATTCCTTCCCATTGTCAGTTCTAATAATTTTAATCTTAAAACCGGATTACCTTTCAACAAATATATCAAGAACTTGATCTTTACTATGTAAGAAATAGATCCAAGTTCTTGAAAAATCATCAACAAAAGTAAGTACATACATTGATCCTTGGATGGATTTATTCTCCACGGGTCCCATAAGGTCACTATGAATAAGGTGCAACTTATGAGGTGCCCTCCACGATTGACCATGTGGAATGGGTTCCCTATGCATCTTACCACTCATGCAACCAATGCATATAATTTTGGAAGGAACAATATTAGGCAATCCATCAACCATATTTTCTTTTTGCATGAAAGAGATATAATTAAAATTTAAATGGAAAATTCATTCATGCCATACATTATAGTCTATATTAGCATTCAATGAGTACCTTGAAGTGGAAAACTCATAAAATTCAAATAAGTTATCATGATCCATTTTGGCATTACCAACAACTTGGTCAGATTTAGGATAAAAAACATACCACATGTCATTATGAAATTCAACCTTATAATCTTGACATAATTGAGAAACTGAAAGAAGATTGGATTTCAATTTAGGAACATAAATAACATCATTCAATTTTCCATTAGGAACAGTAACATAACCAAAGCCTTCAACTTTGCAACTATGATTATTAGCTAATTGAATTGGTATGTTTGAAGTATCAAGTTGCAAGGAATCAAAAAATTATCTATGAGATGTAACATGTTGAGATGCACCACTATCAATAATCCACTCTAAACAGTTAGACATATTATAAATAACCATAAATGCATGATGGGATTGATTACCATTACTCTTCTTAAATGAGACTTTTGATTATTTTGATTCATAGGCTTCTTATCATTTTGCTTTTTAAAATAATTGCTAGTCAAATGACCATCTTTCCCACAATAGGTGCAATGGGTTTTTATGAGAACTATTCTTTTGATTATGATGATTAGTATCATGATTAATATTATGATTATTATTATTGTTATGATAGGGCCTAGAATTAAATTTTTTATTGGAATAACTATGATGATTATGGCTATGATTTGATCTAAATTGATTTTGATTTTTATTTTTAGACATAAATGCATGTTCATTAGATTTAAGAGTACCAAATTGAATCAAATTTGCTTCATCTTGACGCAATAAAGTTTGAAAATGATGTAAGTTAATTGAGTAGATAAACTAGGAATAGCAAGTTGAGAATGCACATTAGTAATAAACTGTTGAAATTGCCTCAGAAGACAATCTTTAAAATAATATGTATTAACTGGATATCAGTTAAAGTAACTCCTAAACCATTTAATTGACTTTTAATGGAATCAAATTTTAACATAAAATCATCCATAGATTTAAAATCAGTATACCTGAGATCCTCCAATTGATCTTGAAGTTGAATCTTTCTTGATTCATTAGGGTCATCATAGGCATTTTTTAAAATATCCCATATTGCATGTGTTGTAGTATAGTTAGTAAGCAAAACATATAATTTAGGACTCAAATAAATTCCAATTAGGCCAAGTGATTCCTCATTTTTAACATTCTAAGCATCTATGCCAGCTTGAGGAGCAGTGGCAGATGGAGCATAAGTAGCATTAGTAGCAACATCTAACATATGTTCAAAATGGAAAATGAATGAAATATGCATTTTCCAAGCATGATAGTTTGAATTGTTTAATTTAATCTCATGAATAAGAGTAGACATAATTTCAAAATAACGTAAAAATAATGAAAATAAACTTTTTGATTAAATAATAACGAATAAAAATTAGTGATAAACGAATGTCAAATGACGATAAAAAGGAATTTAACACAATGTTAATAATGGTTGGAATTGATTAAATAAAAGTTTTAAAAAAGTTTAAATTTTTGTTAAAATGATTTAAAACTGTTAAAAAATGAAGTAAAACTCTTATTTTAAAACTATTAAAATGTTATGAAAAACTATATAAAAGATATTTTGAAAAAAAACTATTTTTCTAAAAGAAAATTATATTAGAACTATGTAAAAATAATATGATTAAACTATTTAAAATAATGTAATTATTAAAAGAGTCCAAAATTATAAAGAAATGTTCAAACTATTTTAAAAAACTAATTACGTGCAAGGAATAAGGTAGAGAAGTGGCAGTGGGTGGGAGGAACAAATCTGCAATTCCCTGTGGAGTGACAGAGTAGTTGGAGTGAAGGACGGGGTATGGCAGATCTGGCAGTGTTAAGACTGTGTTTTAACATTTGAAAGATAAAGACTAGTGCAGAGGTAAGGGTAGTGGACTGATAAAATAACAAATGAATGGTTGCAAATTTGAAAAGGTTACCATTGTTTCCCAAACTCTTGAATGCTTCAACAAACTCAAATGTACCTATGCTCCTCCTAATGACTCAAGGTGACATGCATGATACCTATAGATTGTATTTAGAAGGATTTGATAGGTTTCAAGGTTATTTATAACATCCAAAGTGCCCAACTCCCCAATCTTATCCAAACTGCCCAGAGGCCTAATTGTCAATCTTTTAGCCCTACAGCGACTGAATACACTTCATAACTTAAAACTTCTCCAAAGTATCAAAGAAAAAAATTAATGTTTTAGAAACCCTTTATCCATTACTTCAACACACCAAAGGATTGGCTATTGGTGTTTTGGACCAACCCATAGATCTCTAACTACACTACTGCACAAATGCATGAAAAGTGTTGATTTAACAAAGAAACTCCTAGTTCCTTATAACCCCAAGACCTCAACTCTTAGAAATTACTTTATAATGCCTCCAATACCACAATTCCCAAAGAAAATTAGACGCATACTCCCTAGAACCACAAAAGCCCCAAATTCACTCCTTCAAGCCCTCAATGTTAGGGCTTCCACATTGTCTTGTCTCCCAATGCTTCTAGACTCAACCAACACTTGATTCATCAATAAAACATCATATCAAGACAAACCATATCAACAAAATACCCCATGAACATGCAAATATGACTCTACAATACATTAGCCACCATTTCCATTGGTTTCTCATTGTGATCACCAACAACTTGATCTAATCTTACACTGTCAAGGTTAACATGATATTTTACAAGTTATATTAGTCACATCCCATGAAGTCTGGGCCCTAAGAGTTCATGGGATGGTCATACTTAAAAATAAATTCAAGATTGTCACTTAAAAGACTCCCAGAATAATGAAAGCTTAATCAACACCAGACACACAGAATTCAATATAGTTTATAGATCATCATAAAATGGTTGAAGATGAATAGAAAAAGACCTTAGATACATTCTACTCCTTTTCAGTGACCAAAGAACTCAAGATTGCCAAAGATTGATATCAAATATGCAAAAAATGTAAACTTTTATTGAATCTATGTGTACAGTCTATACATTCCAGTCCTCTTCCCCCACAAATAGATTCTACTAATGTTTTATAACTCCTTTCTCCAACCATTCCAACTATCTTTTGGAAGATATGTCGATTTGGAATACCAAAAGACATCTTGCATGTGTTTTCCCACTAAAAGACAAAGTGACTGTTACATTTGAAAATATGAATCTTTCAATATTGAAAACCACCTAAAATTGATTAAAACTTATAAACTATGGACTCCTAATGTCTTCCAACACTTTAGATACTTATTCTAAATACTTCTAACCCCTAATTAACCCATTGACACCCTTGGACACTATCGGTCCACTTACAATGCATATTAGTCCTTTAAGAGAGTTACTTTCATTTTCTATTTGAAAGCCATTACAGGCCTTAAGACTTGATAATTGATCTTCTCTAATGTTAGGATCTCTCTCTTAGTCACCGGTGTCTTCATGCATGTTTTTTCTTCTGTGAATGACCTTGGTGTTTTGATGGAGTGTCCTTTGTGCCATGCACCATACTCCCCTCCACTAAAAGAACTTTTGTTCCAAGAGTTGTCCTTCTTGTGCCTCTTGTGTGTCTTTGTAAAGGTCTGATATATAGGGATGAGATACTCCCCTAGAGTGACCTGAATTTGTCTCAAACACCCTTCATTCATACACAAAAGATGAGATAAAAAAATCATGTGCATTTGACTGTCTTCCTTCATGACAGTACTGTTTGAATGTCTGCATTGTAGATCCTATGTGTGGATCAATCTACCTCTTCCTTTGCCCATTTGCTTCTCCATTTGTCTTCCTTCCAAGAGGACACTTCATTGTCCCAATCATGATAAATTTTTGATCCAACAGTCTCCTTTTCTTAGGATTGTCTTGCCCTTCTTCAATCTGCACTTTCTCTTCTCCAACCCAACCAGTATCACAAAGTGAACTACCTTGTCCATGCACTAGAATTTCACTGCCAAAAAACATTACAACATGCTTCATTTTATCCTTGAGAAGTGGTTTGAGTTTGTATTTTATCCTTTTGTTATTCACTAGATATGTATTTGTGAAACCATCATGCACAACCCTCCTAGAATATTGCCAAGGTCTACCCAAGATGACATGCCCATAACTCATATCCAAGACATCACATAGAATACTATCAGAATATGGACCAATTGAAAATTTTAGAACAACCTGATCCTTAACAAGTATGTTATTATCTTTACTCACCCAAGTAGCATAGTATGGATTTGGATGTGGAAAAGTTTGTAATTGCAACATGTTGACAATTTCTTGTGAAACCAAATTATGTGAAGCACCTGAATCAATAAGTAAATTGTAGATCTTACCATGAATCAAACACTTGGTTTTGAATATGCTTGTCTCTTGCACTGGTTTTCCTCTTCCCATCTGCAAAAATTCTCCCTCTTCAAGTAAAGCCAAGATTGGTTTGGATTCCTCCTCTTCTCTTGATTCTTCTTGGGTGAAATTGTCTCTCCTTTCCCCGCCTTTATCCTCAGTCCATTTAGGACATCTAAAATATTGATGACCTATTTCATTGCAAGGAAAACATCTCCCTGTGAACACTCCGTTGTTTCTTCCTCCACTTCTTCCTCCTCTATATCCTCCTCTTGTCTCTGATGTATATGGCTTGTCTTTGTCTTTATGACTGTTATTCTGAAATCATTAGTACCTCTACCACCTCTTCCTCTCATAGATGAACCTCCTCTTGTGCCTCCTTGTCTCTCTTTCCTTCTCTTTATCTTATCCTCAGCCTTGATGGCTAACTTGTAACATTCCTCAACTATCCTTTGGGTAACAAGACTGAGTTCATCCTGAATGTTGAACCTTAGCCCCCATGTACCTTACTATATTTTCTTAAACATATTCCTCATGATTAACCCTTATATCCAACTTATGAAACTCTTCAGTGTACTTTTGTACATGTTGGGACTCAAAAATGCAACAAGGGTTTTTTAGTACCTTGTTAAACTTTTGCAATTTGAACCCCTATAATTTCTTTTTGTGCCTATTTTCCCAGATGAATTTTTGAGGTCTACCATGCATTTCAGGTGTTTATTATCCTTGTGTTGACATATGAAGACATCCTAGGTCGTCAGATTCAAGTTTCGAGTTATTTCTTGATGTCTTGTTTTGAACACTTGTCTAATTCTGCATTTTCTGCCCAAGTGTCTCTTTGTTATAATAGGCCCAATTTACATTTGAATAACTTGTGTCCTTTTGAGTTTCATGGACCACCACTTTGGGAATGTTTAATATATATATCAAAGAGCTTATGTTTCAAAACCCAATCCATTTCAAGTTCGCTGGATAGGTTTTCAGATCCCCCAAAGTTGGTTGTCCAGAATTGTCTTGTTTCTTTGTTTTGCCCAGAAATTTGAGTAGCCCCGTTTGACCGATTATAACTTTTGACAGTTTGACCTAGTTGAGAAAATTATTTTTGTACTATGTTTTAGAGGTAAAATACTTCATGTGTCTCCATTTTCAGGTCATGATGAATCCTTTTGGGCAGTTTTCCAATCTGATTTTGTTTGCAGTTTCTAACATTTTGATGCAGATCAATTGCACATTTTAGCCGGAGGCCCTGTTCGTGATGTTATAACTTGACTACCATGGTTGTTCATATCAATAAAAAATTTCCCCTGCATTATAGACCAAATTTTCTCCAATTTTTGAAGGTTTCAGGTCCTGATGGTTTCATATGCATGCTTTTCCAGATTCTTTTCATTTGCAGAAATTGTTATTTATCATGTTTTCTTTCTCTACAATTCCAAGTGGCTACCTTCAGGGGTCTGCCAAATGTGTCTGGTTGATCGTCATGATCCACCTTTATGGATTCATTCTCTTCATATAACATGTTTCCAATATCCATAAGCCTAGGTCTTCAGGAGATCGCTTGACTTGTTTTCAAAGCCAAAACCAGATGTATTTTATTGTTATTTGACAAGGTAATTTGTAGAATAATTCTGAAGAGGCGACTTGGAAGTTTAAAATATTTTGACCTATTTGGTTTCGTCAGGTGTCACTTTTTAATATGGAATAATGTTAACCATGGAACATGTGTGCCAAGCGCCACGTTCTGGTTACTTGATTTCACCAGTTTTTAAGGTCGGCCAACGTAGCAATTTATTTTAATCAGGCACATTGCTAAAGTGGCGAATTGGGTTCATGGAAGCCAATGGATGAGGAAAGGTACTACAAATGTAAAGTGAGGAGGTGAGATAAATTCCATGGAGGTCAGTGCACAAAGAAAAACTTTTAAAAAACTATAAGCTAAACACCAATAAGCTTGTGCATTGGAAGCTAAGCAGTATAAAACACAAAGTCAACGCATGGTGTATGTTTTGTTTGAGAAGTTGCACTAAATGGAAGGACCCCACGCATGGAACAAAAATTTCCAAAACAAGTGCTCATTGGTAGATGTAATTTCCAGAATGAAAATGTCATTGGAGGACCCAGCATGTTGACAAAAACTTTAAAAACTATAAACATAATGTCTGCGCTAAACAAAATATGCAGTCTACACAATATCTGGAGGAAAGATGCACTATAAATCAAAATGTTATTAGAAATTTTAAAGCCAATGCAAGATTGGAAGGTGTAAAATAAAATTCCTACAACCTTTGCTAGTGTTGTCAAGGTATCACACATGTCATTGAAATGGAGGTGTTGCGTGTGAACTAGAGCATTCAAAAGCTTTCAATGGCCAACGAAATTTGTAGGTGAAAGCCAAGGTGGGGCCTGCGCAATATGAAGAGGTAATGTTATGCAATAAAAATACCTTCAAGAGTTGCGTAATACATTTTTAGTGAACAGATTTGTCTTTTACAAAATTGCCTCAGATTGACTCTTAGATGCCCAGATCAATAAGATGAACTCTGTGACTAACAGTTGGGTCACTTTGCAATGGAAGTGCATAAGTGCCCTCTGAATTGTCTCAGGTACAGCTCCCCGCATAAGATCTTCAATGAATCCCCTAAACTATTAACAAAAATGCTTTTAACCTAAAAGCAAGAAAGGCACATAAACATCTATCTGTAAACACAGAGTAGATGAGAAAGGAAAGAACACTAATTAAGCACAAAATAAATGGTACTCAGTCCATTTATCAAATCTGACATAACAAAGAATGCAGAAAAAGAAGATATAAGATCCATTTTAGAATCTATGCATGAACAAGGCTCACAGACCTGGAGACAAACATGCATGCATATAAGTAAGGAAGAATAAACTCAGAAATGATTAACTAAATTCACAGATTTATTTCAATCCAAAAAATAAATGCCCAAATTCACAGATTTGAATAGCAACTATCCTCCTTCTCTGAATAAAACACAAAAGACAACACAGATCTTTTGCTTCCTCCTTACAATATTACTATTTCCAAAATAAAATATTCTATCTTCCCCCAACAAATCTGAAACAGAAAAGACACTCCCTCTGGGAAAACACAGTCCACCAAAGCCCCTGTCAGAAATCTGAACCCCTCTCTTCTGTTTTCTGGGCACATTTAACCTTTTCCCGATAACTCTCCTTTCAGTTTCAATAACTGATTCTTGAAATTACCTCAGCATCTTTGTAAGTTTACAATTTTATTCATATTATAAACATTATCATAAAATAAGAGAATGCGTTGCTAAGATTCATGTCGACAGCTGAACCTCAGCCCCCGTGGCTATCCCATGATCTGTAATAGACCATTATCTATTATGGATATTGTTGGAATATACCCGATGTCATTATCCTTCATGATATTGATACTCATGGCATATACATAGCTTCCCCTTTTAATATACTTTTCAGTTTGTGAGGCCATAATATAACATTATGTTTAAACTAAGAAGATATTTAGCCAATAGGCTTCCCTTCTGAGGTTGCTTGCAACCGGAAGTTGACTCACGCCAGAATACCACTGCCGGCGCCAGAAAACCACTGCTGATAAATGGTTTTAGATCACCATGAAACAATGTAGCATGTGTGTTTTAAACTACTTTATTGTTTACTACAAGGATTGTTTTGTGTAACATCTGAACTTCATGTCCCTTTTGAAATCAATGCGCCGCTTACAACCCAAACCAATAAATACATATTTGAGTTCTGCACCAAAACAATTAATGCACAGATCCTTCCAATCTGCCCTTCAAGCTGGGCAATACGTTCTGTCAGAAGCTACAAATGGTTGAGCGTTTACTGTCTGGCTACATTTTAAAAGGATTTCATTTCTTTGTTAGGTATGATAGTTGTTCCAATAATTAAAACTTGCAGATGTTAATGTTGGCAGACGCTTCCTCTGATATCGTATTCAAGTGGAGTATATGCATGGTTTGTCAGCAGGTAAATCATGAAAACTTGCGGTATCTTGCTCAATGGAATATAGGCATGGGTTGACAGTTGCTCAATCATGACAGCGTGTTTGAGCTCATATATCTACATTTAGTTTTCAACCACTTCGACCCCTACAAGAGATGTTTCCATTTGTGCATCTTCCTAATTTGACTAAACAAATCCTCTACAACTATTAATGCATGCGCTTCTCTTTGTTTTGCATTGATTTTGTGTATTACTTTATTGCAGTAGAAAAATCATGTTCTTTTGATCACTTGAGCTCATCCCATTAACCAACTAAATTTCTATACGATTATATGCAAAGTGCACAGGCATGGTCTGGAGTGGAGGTTAACAATTATCGTCTTTAGGTGTTCAGTGGTTTAAATCTTCTGAGAGCTGTTTGTCCTCTTTTATTGTTTTAGGTTTATGCAAAGATTGACAATGCATATCACAGAACCATATATGTTTTCATGTGCCCTTCAATGGCATTTTTGCAACAAGATCTTCTACAACAGAAATGATCAAATCCATGCAGAAGGTACTATACATGAATCTCTCGTAAAAGAATTACCAGCCATGTTTAGCAAACTTGTTCGCCATCAATGTACATCTATGAGATGAACGGAGCAGTTAGAATTGAAATACCATATAACATGGAAACTTGAATGAGCTTTGTAATACACGCTTATTAAAAAAATTTAAATCCATAGAACATGGTATCTTAGAAATGTACATCTCATTGATTAGGAACATGCTACTTTATACTTTATAAGATTATATTTTTGTATGTCCTCTTTTTTATTTTTCGTTGATTCTGAAGTGTGAAGGTTTTTCATTGCAAAATACCGAGAAAGAATCCATTCTATGATGAACATGGCAAACCATTGTCCAGTGGCGGTATGTAAATATATTGACTTTTTATCTTTTAAATTAATAATTCATACTGTTATACTTCAAAAAGTATGAGAATTTGTTGTGTCAGGGTATATTAGTAAGCTTGTAATCAATCATTCTTCTTAACAAATGTTTTAAAAGTGTAAGCTAAGGGCATTATCAAAATTTTACTGTCTTGATAATTATAATAATAATAACATTTCTTCCGGATCTAGATCTCCAGAGGCATTTGGGTACAATCTTCTACACTGAGAAAATCTCATCTACTTAAATTATATGCACAAAATCAATATTAATAGTAAAACAGAAATTAGCATTAATCAGAGAAAGACACATAAGAGAGATATCAACATTAGATTGGAACAAACAAGTTTATTAATATGTGCATTATGTACATGACATACTCCTCTGATAGATGTATTATTTTTTACTAGTATGTAACTAATTAAAATTAAGTGTTTTAAATTTGGACTTGGCAAAAACTGGGTAGTTCAAACTTTTAGGTCAAACGCTGTGTAAGTTCTGCATATTTAAAAACCATTAATTCTCTCCTAGGTATCTAATAATGACATGTGTACACCTTGACTTAGGTGCACAACTGCCACTGGGTTCTCATCAATTGTTGATTGATGGTAAATAGATGTAAATGCGATTCAAAATGCTTAAAAAGTGTAAAAAAAGGAATTTAGAAAAAACACAGATATATTCTTTATCAGTTTTATTCCACAAAGGAGTACATTGAGCAGCATAGTGTCGTATGATGATTGATCACCATAATATATGTTAGAATATTCAAAATAGATGATAACCCAAAAACTTTGTGCCCTGTAGAATATCTTTCTATTTGTGCATTTCATGTTGTCGCTGCTATAAGTTAGATAGACTGTGAAAGTTTGTTCATTCCACCAAACAAATGGCTACAATAATATTCCAGATCATTTGAAGAAGGCGGCGTATAGAATAGTCTCACCTTCTTTAATAGGTACTTATGGTTATCTTTTGGTTTTTTTTTTAGCCATGGACAAGAATGCATGGATTGCTACATATATTTGTAAGATGTGCTTTCTATGCAGTTTTTATCTATCTTTTGGATCCTTGGAATGCATTTGCAAGAAAGAGTAGAAGTTTCAGGCTGTGAACTCAAAACATCCAGTCAAGAAAATAGTCTTCACAAAAATGCTTTTAGTACTTCGTAGATTCTGAAATTTGTGAAATGGCAAGTAAATTTGTATATGTTTAATGTCTTTAATATGTTTGTATTTGTTTAATATGTTTAATAGTTGAAATAATTTATGTGTTTAATGTGGAATTTACTGCATGCTTTTACTGAGATGCTTCATTTTCCCTGATCGCTTTACATCTCTGTCTACCTTGTTTGATTTATTATTAGCATGCTTTTTCTTGTAAAAACTGACAGGTTGTGCATACGTTTTCCCTATATAGAATGAACTGAATGTTTCAATATAAGGGAACGTAATAATTAAAGCGTTCATTTGAAAATATTACCAAATCTTTCTCTTATCATTACCGAATTTCATGCACAATGAGTCTTGCGTTCTCTTTATGGGCTTCCACAAAGGCATTTCAATATCAATTTTAATGCATTCATATATACATATTTTATTTACCCACTCAGCAGATTTCCCCATCAACGCATGCCTTGTTGTTGGTTCAAATCGCTGTCTAAATCACTTTATTGCAGGCATTCATTGAAGCAAATTATTTGACACAAAACCGCTCTTTCTTGAGTTTGTAGTGTGTCCCCAACAAAACATCTCTTTAAGCTCGAGGTCATCCGTCCCTTGGAATGAAGCTTGAATAAAGTCATTGTTTGGACTAGGCACTTTGTTCAATGGAAGCACTTCATTACCTTCAAAACAACTATGCTAATCATAACCGTGGGGCTTTTGATTGGTTAGTTCTCCCTTTAAATTGGATTTATGCCATGGATAAATTATTTACTGCTATGATTATAGCCTCTTCCTCTGGACATGAAATATCATAAAATGATGGACTAAGTTGCCCATAGACAGTACACAACAGAGTCTGCATTGTTGTTGTTTACAAAGAAGTGGTTATTTCAAAAGAAAAACACGGAATTCAATTACAAATAGCTACATGCATTCAACTGATTTCAAAGACAATATACAAGATCAAATATGACCCTTATTACAAGGATGTTGAAATTGATGTTTCCGCATTGTCAAAACTCCCTGATTGTAATACAAACATTTCAGGTCTGCTTCGTACAATTGAAGATACCAATGAAGATCCAACATCAACAACCATTGCATTTGAGAACATACAAAGTGATTTGGAAAGTGACACTGAATATTTGACATCATTTATGATGAGACTTACTAATCTATATTAAGAAAGATATTCAACCTAAAGATTTCCTTGGTTGTATCTTGGGTTTTCAGTGCGCAAGTGTTTATTCCATTTCCTTTTGAACACATATTTATATAACTTTGCATGTTTAGATTTAATCGTGCACACTTACGTGCTTAAACACATTCCACATTTTCTTCTGTATACTCGTGCAACACAGTTATTGCTTCCACCCTTTCTTATATAGGCCTCTGCTCAACATAAGTTGTTAGTCCAATGTGTTTTGATCTCAGTATGGAGACATTCTTAGTTTCAATTATCAAACAAGAGTTAGCAAATGTCTATTAGTTTGGTTTACATTTTTTTATAATTCAATCAATTATGAATATTCCTACCATAGTATCGAAACCACCTTTTATATTGTTTTTTTGTGGTATGTACTCTTATCACAGCTTATTTTAATTTCTCCTCTGCTACAGGAACACATGTGTCTCTGCCAAACACGAACTCCAACGGAATCCCTTCAAGCTCCTCTGTGTCGGTATGTCTTCTTATCTTTACACCTTTCTCTTGATTTCACCTGTCATTTGTCCAACTTCTTTTGCTAGCTAGCATTGTACAAAAAAAAACTTTGCTACAAGCGTAACTCTTTTTGCTTACAACTAGATAAAAATTTTGTTCACTTCTCGTTTTGCCATATCCTTATATATGTCTTCACATTTTTGTGCATATTTTGAAAGCATTTTACATTTGCTCATTGCTCAGACCGTAAATGGATATGATAGGTTGTTGATTTGAAAATTTAAATGCAGATATAGATAATAATTTCAAAGTGTATCTTGTCAGAATTGGGTTGACATAATAGCCTGTTGCACTCCACAACTAATTATATTTAGTATTTTCCGAAAATCATTTTGCATTTGACAAAGACTTAAGAAGAGAACCCATAAAAAATAGTTTCTTTTGTTCTTTACACTAGCTCTTTACTTTTTCAAAAATATATAGTTTGATGCTAAATCGATGATGCAAACAAAAAACTCAAAACTGTAAACAAAAATCTATTTATATCATCTACTTATTATTATATTAATAAATAATATATTATATAATCCAATAAAAACATATTATTATTTAATATTTTATATATTGTAATTTATTATTTGTTATATTAATATTTATTTATTTGAATTTTGTCTATTTAATATTTATTAAAAATGTTAAATCATAAGTGGCCTTGCTAAAAAACCATTCAAATAAGGGTCAAAATCATAAAATCACTTAATGTTGTATTTTAAATTTGTTTTTTAATTAGGAGACGTGGGGGAGACTTCATTTTTTGAAATCAGAGACTTGGATTCTTCAGGAGACTTCGCCATGAAGTCTTCGTCCATTTTTTAAGACTCCGGAGATGCGAAAAGTCTCCAAGACGCGTTTGGAGGGGGGAGACAGGTCTCCAAGTAACACTGAAAAAATGATATGATTTCTTACAATCTTCAATAGGATTAGAGGTGAGATGAAATCAAAGATAAATTGTTTCAATGGTGAAGACTGGTATGGTTGGTGTATAAAAAATGATATGATTTATGTTATTACTACAATTTAAGTTTTTCCTATCCGTTAATAGTATCTTTCTTTGCGTATCAATTATTCAAGTTTCCCTCTTGTATAGGTTGCCACTTCCTCATCACAAAGAGGCTACAAAGAAGAATTATATTCACATATACAACAATTTTTTCCTGTCTTTTTGTTATTTTCCAATGCCAAGGTTTCCTTTTGGTGACAATTGCAAAATACACTACTTCACTACTATAATTTTATTTCTTCCATAAATGTAACTACTATGTACATGCTGCACTTCTACAATGTAACATTTTTGTACGCGTCACTTTTATATGCTTCCTTCTATTACATAAAACTCTATCCATGCTTTTAAATCAAGAACCTATTGGCGTACCCCTTGCACCTCCTTTCGGTGCAAGTGCTAGTCTATAGATTCTTTTTGCCATCGATGATGTCAAATGGGTACATGCCCAAGCCAAACATTTTGAAACAGTCGTCTCCAATGTTTGAACATGTGCACGATCTGTAGCTGCATATTTCCATTGAATTCCCCCATGAACTAGAGGTGACCGAGGAAGCCGATGCAGTTGGAGTGTCGAAGTCACAGTTATGATGTCTTTCGGCGTGTTCTATTTTACAGAGCTTTCAACCAACTGCAATACATATACCTGAACCGAGCTCACACATTCTTTTACGGTGCCCCAAATGATGATGGTGGACATTATATCAGGTGATCAGTAGGATCTGGGAGTTTAGGGTAACACAATCTACCAGACCACATATACGAATTCTCATTCATGCAGATGAACGCATGGCTTAAACATCACACACTAAGCTTGACCGCTTAGTGTGCTGTGCAGCGGGGTCCACCTACCCCCCTCCTCCGTCAGCTTCCGTAAGTCCAGCTTTCATAACCATTTCCCTAAACATTTTCTGCACTCCGACAACTTTCGTAAACATTTTCTGCACTCCGCGCAGTTTGTTTCCGTTTGTCGTTTGTCGTTTGTTTTACAGCTATCAACACACACGATCAACATTATATCGGCCACATTATATCAACGACCAAGCATTAATACATAACACAACTAATTTATGAGCGTACTGCTTAAAACAAATATAGTGTATAACCAAATTGTATTAGAATGTATTTTTTCAATGTTTTTTATGATTTATTTTTTATATTTTTA
>MU224673.1:16678-31251 GCA_018584345.1 Thuja plicata
AATGATTGTTCAACCAGAAAAAAACATTGGAATATAAATTGTGGAAAAGAAGAATCTGCTAGAAGCAGCCCACATAAGCAAACCGAAAGGTAATGAAATGGGAGAGCAGAATTTGAAAATACAAAAAGGAAAGATTCTTTAGCAAAGATAAACGTATTATGGGCGGTTCAACAAAAGACACCACAAATTTTGGATGTCAACAAACCTGATTCCAAGCGCAGCTGCAGACACAGGCAGATTCCAATGTGTTCCAAACCCCGTCGTTAACGAAAACCTACCATACAAGCACGGCGATCTCACGCGGATCTCATAAAAAATCCTATTTACAAACGCCCAGACCCAACGACATATCAATTGCCATTTAATTTCGAATTCGAGAATAGAGTTATTCGAGAATAAAAATAATTCCAAGTTTTTTTTGGAATTAATTTATTCTTGCATAAGCCTCGAAACGGGAATTAAATTTCCTATTCGAGAATTAGAAATCCTGCACCAAACACAGAATTATTTAATTCATGCATTATTGGCTGCCTATTCAAGGTTAATTCCAGGCGCCAAACGGGCCCTTTAGAAAAAACTGACAAGAAAACTATTACATGATAAGAGAGGATAGGCCACAAATATTTTCCATTTTACTTTTTACGCTCCTTAGCGAGAATTAAGGACTATTACATAATGAGAGAGGCCACAAACATTTTTGTTTATATAATTATGGGGAGATCCTCTGCATGAAATCCCGATGGAAAATCCTCTTAAGAAACCATGCTCTGCGTGAAGGCCACAGACATAATGAGATAAGTGACACACCACTATCAAAATACGTTATTTGCAGTGTGTAAAATTGGTGGATGCAGTTTGCAGCAGCAGTCGATAACAAAAGCTAATATATATTTACGTACAATTGTTGTCTCCATGTAATAGGGAAAAAAAATATTTAAATACAGTATAACATACTGTCCAAACAATCCAATTGTACATTGAGACTGCAACATTTGGTGTTCAAGCTAACTTCATTGAACGTGTTTCAGGCTTTGAGTTTGAAAATCCAGACACTAAAACATTCCAAATTATACGAACAATGAAACTGAACATAATGATGCCTTATTCAGTTGTTAAGAACAATTCTAATACCAGAAAATAGTAGCAACAATTGAAATTATTTACAGCAGAAGCAAATTATCATTCAGACTGTTTAGAAAAACCTCCAAAATAGTAATACTTTCTATTGTTTCTGAAACTGAATTAAAAGAAAATTCTAAAAAATCATATTAAATAGCTCATAGATAATTAAAAGCTTACAACTATCCAAAAAAAGACTTAAAAGTACTGGAAATTAAATACAATCTGTAATAGATTGTAAAACATTAAAAACTAATTTACAATTTACTATTCAAACACACTGATTGCGTTTTTTACATCATTAATTGTCAATTTCACGCTTGACACTACTTATCCAACACCAATAAGTGGAGCTAGAAGAACAAATAAGTAGTACTAATATAATTCATGGGGAAGACGTGGTGTAGCAATCGCATGTAAGTCTACAGCTTTCTTCAGTGCAGCTCCAAGCTCATCACTCATATCAAGCTTGTGGGAAGGCAACCCATCAGGCAGTGTCCAGTTGAAGGAATGAACGAGTGAAGCCAAAACCAGATGAACCATCCTATGAGCCAAAGGAATTCCCATGCATATTCTTCTTCCTGCTCCAAATGGCAATAACTCAAAATCTTGCCCCTTATACTCTATCTTACTCTTCTCACCCTCCATAAACCTCTCTGGAATAAACTTTGAGGGTTCTTCCCAAATGGAAGGATCCCTTCCAATTGCCCACACATTCACAATGATCTGGCTATCCTTGGGTATTGTGTACCCCGCTACCTCGCATGTGTTTTCAGCTTTGTGTGGGACCAGCAGTGGAATAGGTGGGTGCAAACGGAACGATTCTTTCACTATTGCATGAAGGTAAGGTAACTGATCTATGTCACTTTCCTCCACTTTTCTATTAAGACCAACTACCTCTTCCAATTCTTGTTGGACTCTTTTCATTGTGTATGGATTGCGGATGAGTTCCGCCATTGCCCATTCTATTGTAGTAGAAGTGGTGTCACTACCAGCCATAAACAATTCCTGCAACCTCATAAATGCCACTCATTCAAGTAAACTCTAAAGCTATTCACAAAAGTATTTGATTGCATTATTTTGTACCTTTTGTATTTTCTATTGGATGTTAATCAAAATATTGAAGACTTCTAAAGCCAGGTTCATGCCTGAATGAATTTGGTAAAATAGATACCCTTTAGTTCCTAGCTCTTAACTAACTAAAAAAATTTAGCCTAAAAGATATACTAGAAGATATAAACCCATCAAGTGAGTTCTACCGCAAGTTAGGATAATTCCTTGAAAAAATGAGTCAGGAAGTTTGGTACTTACAAAAATGAGAGCTCTAATATTTGTGACGGTCAAATCAGGGCCACTGGAATCCAGGAGGACGTCCAAGAAATCCTTGTCTGCTTCATTCTTCCGCCAAACGCTTTTGCTTCTCTTGGCAAGCCGGTCCTGTATGTACACGTCTAGAAACTTGTGCACTTTTCTAAAATTTATGGCCATCTGATGACACAGGCGCTGAGGATCCAGAAAAGCAAGAAATGGGAAAAAATCTGCAACATTTGGTGTTCCCGCCAACTTCAGTGACATAGAAAAAGCGTCCTTGAACTCCACAGAATCTTTATTTTTAGGATCAAACACGCTTGTACTGAAGACCATGTTACCCAACAGATTGAGTCCCACGTAGAAGACTGCATGTGAAATGTTCACGCTCTTTCCCTTCTCCTCAAAAATCAATCGAATGGTTCGGAAAATCTCATCTCTTCTGAGATGTTGCAGAGATTGGAGTCTCTTGACAGTCATGAGCTCTGTACCAGCAATACGCCTCAGCTTCTTCCAGCGAGGTCCATAGTCAGCCCAGCCTATTGAGGACTTGTGCTGGTCAAGTGTCTTGGCTGCTTGTAAAACCCATCTTCCTGCAAGATTGTGATCTTGGGTTTTGAGAACCTCTTTGGCCATGGCAGGAGAAGAGACCACCATCACAGTTTTCATGCCGAGACGGAGAGTCATAAGAGGGCCATATTGCTGAGAAAGGGCCTGCAGAACATCAGTGGCCTTTCCTCCTCCCAATTGAAGAAGATTTCCTACTAGTGGCAAAGGTGGAGGTCCAGGAGGAAGACAAAGCTTGGAATTATCCTTCCCTAAAGTCTTGAACAAGAGATACACAAACAAACCGCCAATGATCACAGAAAACCAAGGAACGTTTTGAAAATCCATCGGAAGAATACTAATCTTGACCTAGAGCCGTGAATCAGTTTGGTAAACTTTGGTAAGATTAGAAGACAATAATTGGTGGTTCGACAATTACGACATGAATTCAGAGTTTTGATGTAAACTCAGGTAAAGAGGACAATGATTGAAGAGGATTGAATCCGGTCCATTTAAATAGTTGAAATGGAGGTTTGTCAGCATACAAATGGTCAAGACTGGACGGAGTCTCCATTCCCGAAGGATAGAAATCATATCTAGTCGGGTTTGATTTTCGGAGCACACGAGGCCACATGTTTGGCATGACTACGAAGCCGGACCATGCATGCAATCTTGGATTAAAATTACTATACCTACTCTTGTGTCATTTATTTGAACAAAATTGATTTCATATTTAGGATCTCTACACAATCAAATGATTCTCTCATTTGTCTTATTAGTTCATTAGAAAAACAATATTCGCTCAAGAAAAGATTACGATATGCATTTGAGTATTCCAAGCAATAGGGCCAAAACCATGGTGGTATACAAAAATGAAGCTGGACTTCAAGTCATCCATTACTGATCAATTCTGAGTCAGTGGAGCCCATGATCTCAGAATCTTCTTATATGAATTGAATGCCAAATATGTAAATGCCATCATTATATCATTAAATACTTTTCGGTTCTTTCTAGTTATTCTAATGAGGATCCTAATAATAACCGTTTGGTAGCTGGAATATGCCTGGAATTGGCATTATCTAATTCCCAGTTTTGTTTCTTCTATGTTTGTGTCCATCGAAAAAACCTGGAATTGGAATTTTAAAATTCTAATTTTACCTGAAAATGGGCATATGCATCTTCCACCCAAATAGGTGAAATTGGAATTTCGAATTCCAATTTCAATTTTTTTAAAACTAAATTTAATATCTCGTCGGATCCGTGACTTCTCCAAACCTTCATTCCAAAATGCATTGGTATTATATTGCTATATACACACATGTGTGTGTATACTCACTTGTGTGTGCATGTGTGTATATACACACATCTGTATATACATGTACATATATACATATATGTGTATATATACACATGTGTGTGTATATATACATGTGTGTGTGTGTGTGTGTGTATACACACACACACACACATGTGTGTGTGTGTATCTACACATATACACACACACACACGTGTGTGTGTATATATTCAAAGAAATTAAGAAATAAACAATAAAAAATCCGTATGCATCTTCTCAGTCATCTTCCAAGAGAACCAAACGGGTCTAGCCCATATTTGGGAAATCATTTTCAGGATAAGTATCTTCTAGAATTGCAACATCTTCCAGAATTGACTATATCTAGCATTTGGTATTCCAGCACCCAAACGGGCCTAAGAGAAATGAAATATAAGTTCAATTGAAATGGAAATATGAAGATAATTCTTAAATGTGAACTACTAGCCACCAACTACCAATGCAATGTAGCACCTACCTTAGGTATGACATGCAACAAACTACCAATGCAATGTAGCACCAACCCTAGTTGTGACACCTTATTAAAATGGTGTGGAGAAAGGTCATAATCCATGCTAAAATGGAAAAACAAAATGAGAGCAAACTATTAAAATATAGTGATACCATAAAAAAATAATTAAAGATTAAGGAAATATGTAGAGATAGGAAATCAATTATATCAAATAGTTCCACCAACGCTCTTTGAACACTTTGAATAATACTAGAGTAACTCTATATAATAATCAAACCATCGACATAAAGAGTGAGTATCAAGTGACGTGTTACACACATCTTAAATTGAAACACACTATAATTGTATATTATAATAATATAATATAATATTAATTGAATGATAATCATAACAATAGAATAAAATAAAGGACTAGAGAAAAGGAAAGAAGACAAAAACTATCATAGGTTGTGAGGCAACTCTACAAAAAATGGCTCAAGAATGGGGACTCTATTTACTAGAGTCTTTTATCTTTTTGTGTTGTTTTATAAGGGTTAGGGGCCCTTCTCCCACTTATCTTAATAAAAACATATGATATTTAAGGAGTGTGTCTTAATTTTTTTTGAATATTTCAAATGTTTGGAGAATTGATTGATTAGTGGTTTCAACACCCACAATCTAAGAAACATGAATTAATATTGAAATGGAAATGAGATTTAGAAGCAGGCCCAAATGCAATAGCATATGCTACTAAATTTTGAGTGTGTGCTACTTCTAGTACTTTAGATGCCAAAATACATCATCCTTTTCTTTTTGTACCTCTATTTTTTCCTTACATTACTAGAGTTTCTTGCACCTAGCTAGGATTTTAGTATAAATGTAACTACTATTACATTGTTAGTAGTTGTGTGGACATTATTATCAAGTTATATAAATTCAATTGCATATCATTTATATAAAGCTTTGCATTTGAATGAATTATGATCAAGATTTTTCCATTATATGTTATCAAAGATGTGTGAAAGAGATCAGTGTGTAGGTTTGGTGTCATATATTGTATCCATATACAATTTCACACCCATTAGATGTTCACCTTGGTGGTTTTACCTTATGCTCTTTATTCGTGAATGATTGTATGAGCATTTCATAGCCAAATTTAGAAGCTCAACACAAGTTTATTCTCACTAACCCAATTTCAAACAAGAATTATTTGACCATGGTTCTAGCCACCATAGCCCTATCATTTTGGGTTGAACATTGAAACCCCAATGGCTAAAAATACATTGAGTAGGAAAACGCTCTTTATGTCATCCTTCTTTAAAATTTTCTACACATTACGTGAAGTTTTATATAAATACAATACTCAGCCCACTCATTTGATCATCTCTCAATTATGTATCCAAAATAATTTGACACCAATTGTACAAAGAAGTTGAAGACATTTTAAGATAGTGAAGTAGAGATCTGAAGTCAAACATTCAAGTTAGTATGCATGATCATGTTTATGTGTTTCCTCAATTAGTGAAGTGGTGCAGGAGCACCTAGGTAGGGCTAGATGGTAACCTAGGGACCCTAGTTATATTTTGGCTTGTAGTGGCATTAGCCAAGCCAGTAGTGAAATAATAGGACTACATAGGTCCTAGGGTGTGTTGATTTGGTTAGGAGACCAAACTAGATCATTTGGTGTCTAGGAAGTAATGGTTTGTCCAATTTGGGTAAGTGTTCCAAGAATGATGGAACCATGGTTTTAATTCTTATTATAGTCTAGGAGAGCTAACTTTGGGTATAATAGGCATAAGAGTGCATTTGGTTAAGTTTCACAAGGTGTTGATGAAGTTTGAGTGCAAGAATCAAAAAGTTGTAAAAGTTGTCAATGTTGTCATTGACAATATTGACAACATTTCTTGCAATTATGCATTTTCGAGAATCTGGTTATATAACTATCAGGAATAGTTGGGATGGTGCCATGGTCAACTATAAAAGGCCTCCCTCAACCAATATTAAGGGTTGGATGAAAGTTTTGAAGTAAGTGTACGGATTGAGCAATTTAAAGTTTGGTTACAGTTGTGCATTTTGTTTACATTTTAGGTTCTAATGGATTGAACTTTGCACTCTAATTTTTGCATGAGGAAGCTTATGTAATTACTTGATTTTGTGCATGATTATTTAGTGTGTTTGGTTTCATTTCATTGTTTTTGTAAATTCTTTTGTTTTGTACACTGTCGCTGGTCTGAACCAAACATTTTTTTGTAAATGGGGTCATAACTCATCATCCCACTGTGGCATTTGTACGGGATCTTGGGATTGGTGAGGTGACTCCTTGTAGCATATTTCTGGAGAAGGTTGGTCCATGGAAATCTTGTTTTGTGTTTTTGCAGTGATGCCCTAGGCGAGCCAGAGGAACATGGCTATTGAACAGAGAGGACTGCAGAAGCATCCTAAGTGATTTAATGTATTGGTTGCTTCAATAAGAGACCATGGAGGGGAAGGTAGGTGTATGAAGAATCCCCATATCCAATGGGAAGCTCTGGTGATGACTTATTCATGGTGGAAACTTAAACCATTTTTGGTTTTCTTAGTGTATGGTGAAACCCTTAATTATAGGCTTGAAAATAGTAACCCTCTTTACAAATAGTTTGCGAAGGCAAGACCTAGAAAATCCTAAAGCTCTTCAAAAAGGGTTTCAGGATATGGACTTAGTTTTCTACCTTGTTAAGAAGTTTTTAGAGTTATTTGCCAAAAAGTGAGTTTGTAGGGCTAATTGCTTGTAGCCCTATTTTGTGAAGTTTGGTGCAAGATCTTGGAATTGATAGTGGTTTCATTGTATCTTACTGTGATTAGGCATTTTCATGAGTATAATACCTTGTGAACAAACCTTCCTCTCCATTGGTTAAGTGGATTTTATCTTGTGAGAACACTTGATGTGAAGAGTGCTAAAAGACACCCATGAAGCATGTTAATGTTTTAGTTGTTTCCTTTGTTGATGTAGACAAGTTGAAAAGGTGAAGGATTGAGAAAGAAATCCTTGGAAGTTACGGTTGGTTAGGAACCCTATTAGGCTAGAGAAGAGGCCTATAGAAGACCCTAGGGGAAGATATGGTATTGAGAAAGACTTCTCATTACATCAAATTGGTATCAGAGCAAGTTAAAGATTTGGGAGTTGGTGTATGTCTTTGTATATAGGTGAATCAGTAGGGGAGATCAATATGGTGACTAATGCAGAGTTAGAAAGGAGATAGGTGAGAAAAAAGAGAAGAACACAATACTTCAAGAGGCCCTAGATGAAATTAGGACAAAACTACAAGAAGTAGTTGATGCCAAAGATAAAGGCAAAGAAGGTCAAATTAGTGACAGGAAAAAATATTGTTGAGCAAGATATCATCCTTGAACCAGACCCTCCTTTGAATGAATAACCATTCTTGAAAGCCATCAAAGAAGTAGTAGGAAAGGAATTAGAAGGAGTACCACTATTTAGTGGAAAAATGGATATAGAAGCAATAATAGAGTAGATTGAGGGGATGGAAAACCATTTTGAATGTGAAGGTGTGACAGGGGCACAAAAACTCAAAGTCGCAAAGTCAAGGCTCAAAGGATCAATATTGACATGGTGGAAGTACTTGCAAGATGAAAGAATTAGGATGGGTAAACAACCTATAGCTAATTGAAAATTCATGGTGACCAAGGTAAAGGAGAAGTATTTGCAAGAGGACTATGATATACAACTTCATAGAAAGAGACAAGGTCTGAAGCAGAAAGATTTGGATGTGGCCTCTTATACAGAGTAGTTTTAGAAGTTATGTCTTAGGTCCAAGATTCAAGAAGAGGAGCCTATTAAGGTAGCTAGATACTTTGGTGGTCTGAAATAGAACATCCAAGAGGAGATAAGTTTATGGACTCCAACCATAGTTCATAATTTCCATTAATTAGCTCTTAAGGTGGAAGAGAGGAATAGGAAGAGAGGAGACTCCAATGTCAGAGGAAGAGGCAGAGGAAGAGACCAAGGGGGTCATAGAGGTGGTTATCAAGGCATAGGTAATGAACAAAGAAACCAAGGAGAGTCCAAATTGACAGAGCATGGTAATGAAACTACTCCAAGAGGGGGTTATACCAGAGGAAGAGGTACTCAAGGAGGTTGTGGTAGAGGAAGGGGTTCAGGTAGAAACAACTCATACTTTTCAAGTATGAAATGTTACAACTGTGTAAATTGGGTCACCATGCCTATAGGTGCCCAGATAAGCCCACTTCTTCTAATAATAGCAAGAGGATAACATATGCCCAAGGAGACACAACAAGTGTCAAAGCACCAGAGGTTGACCATATAGAGTCAGAGATGGGGGAGAACTTGATGTTCATAAGGGTTATGATTAGAGAACCAGTTAAGGATGCGCCCAAGCATAGGATATCATTATTTAGGGTTGAATGTAAAATCCTTGGTAAAGTCTGCAAAGTGATTGTGGATTTAGGCTCCATAGAAAATATTATATCAGAGGAAGTTGTAAACAAACTCAAGTTGTCAAAGATACTTCATGTCAATCCATACAAAGTGAAATGGTTGAACAAGGGCTAGAGTGTGTTGGTTAATGAGAAAACTTGGGTGGAGTTTTCTATTGCAGGATACAAGGTCAAGCTTCTATGTGATGTGTTGCTTATGGATGTGTGTCATCTATTCTTAGGTAGGCCATGGCAATAGGATAGAGGGATAGTGTATGATGGCAAGGAGAACTTCATATCCTTCAAGAAAGGTGACAAAACTGAAAAAATATAGTCCTTATTGGAAGAAGATGAACCACAACCTAAGGCTCCTAGTGTCTTGTTGAGTAGCAGAAAGGAGTTAATAAATTACCTTAGAGATGAAGGGAGTGAAGACTATGTCTTTTTTCTTAAGCCAAAGGAGGAAGAGAAGCCTAAACACGAGTCTTTGTCATTAGAATTCAAAGAGTTGCTTTAGAAGTATAAAGACATAGTCAATGATGGGAATCCTGCAAATTTACCTCCTAGAAGAGTGATAAGTCATCAGATTGACTTTGTACTTGGTACATCATTTCCAAATAAGGCAACTTATAAGCTTACTCCAGACCAAAACCTAGAGGTGTCTAGACAAGTGCATGAGCTATTATACCAAGGGATAATCAATAAGAGCATCATGTCATGTGTCGTACTAGTGGTCTTAGCTTCCAAGAAAGGAGGTAAGTGGAGACTTTGTACTAATTCTAGGGTTATTAATAAAATCACAATTAGATATAGATTCCGAATTCCTAGAATAGAGAATTTGATGGACTATCTTTGGGGGGCAAAGTATTTCACTAAATTGAACTTGAAAAGTGGGTACCACCAGATTAGGATCAAAGAGGGGGATGAATGGAAGACAACATTAAGACTATTGATGGGTTGTATGAGTGGAGAGTTGTGCCATTTGGCCTCTCATATGCCCCTAGCACATTCATGAGGCTCATGAATGAAGTTCTTAAGGACTTCACAGGGATATTTGTTGTGGTATATGTATGCAAAATAGATGTCAACTATGATAAAAGAAATACTACTATTAATAAGCCAGTAAATCTATCTAAATGCAACCCAATGAAGAATACAAATAATCAAATGAAGTAAAAGAACAAGCTTTACCTTCACCTACTCTTTACAGCTTGTCTCCATTGTTCTCCTAGCTTTGATTTCTTGATGTTTGAGCTCTTAGAATTCCAATGAAGCTCCTGAGCCAAGATGTCACCAAAGTGTGGAGTTTTGAGTGAATGTAATGCAAAAATGCAACTAAATGGATGATGGAATGGTGTGGAAATGCTTGAATGTGATTTTCTTGAATGCTTGAATATTTTGTGATAGGTGGCATGATCCTAGGGTGGAGATTGAAAGGTGGAAGATCCTAGGGATACTATTGAGTTTGTTAAAGGGGTTGAGAGAAAGGGGGATGTAGTTAGAATGTGAGAGAAAGAATAGGGAGGATGTTCCTCCTACATTGACATAGAGGAGAAGAAGGTGGAAGGGAAAGACACATGTCCAATGTCTCATAAAGACCATGGAGAAGAAAGAGGAAGGAATTATTCCTTATGAGGACTGTTGGTACAGGTGTCCCATGAGTCATCTTGGACTCTTAGAGGTGACTTAAGAAGCTCCTTAGGAATAGGGATTGCTTCTTGACTTGGTGTAGGGGAAGATATGTGGTCATGAGACCAAGTCTTATGAGGCCACATAGCCCTTAGGAATAGGACATGTGTGTGTGAGGATAATGATTAATTATATTAATTAATAATAATTAATTATTTTAGCAAAGGTGATGTGTCAGGTGACTAGGTTCATGAGGTGGACTAGGGGACTTAGTCATATTTACTAATTGTGTATTCACTTTTAATAAGACTAATTTAGAAGACTTAGGATAAGAAGAATAGACTATAGTGAATGTATTAAATAAATTATTTTAATTTACTTAATAAATAGAAGAAATAAACATTAATTAAATAATAAATATTTAATTAATTCATCAAGTCAATATTAATTAAATAATAAATATTTAACTAATTAGTTAATCAACGAAGCCATTTTTAAGTGTATACATTTTGCCCCTCTTTGAAATAATGTGCTGGTCACATTGTTTCAAAGAAAAAATTAGATTTTTTCCCCTGCCCCAGACAATGTCATGAAACAGATGTTATATGCCCCCTCGAGAGATTGATTGACAAACTTGATGATTTTTCCCTTTTTTTTTCTTTAATAATATTTTTTTTTTTGGAATGTTCAATCAATCTCACGAAAAGAATCAGAAGAAATTGGGAAAGAAACGGGGTGAAATGGAATGATATCCATTGGTAGGGTCAACAAGGTAAGAAAAATGGGTCCACTGGCTATATATAGGGTCAAAGGGTCCACAATAAGATCATTATTCACACTTGTCATTTGGAGATTGGAGCTTGGAGAGATAGAAGAGGAGAGCTAAGAAGATGTCATTCCCACTTGCAGACCACCGTTTTGAGAGGGTCAGACGCTTCTAGAGGCTGCCAGATTCTGGAGAGCCAGTAGGTGATCTATCCAGCCTTGTTAATTTGATTCAATTTAGCATGTTAGATAGGATTTGTAGTATGTTTAGGATAGATTTACCATAGGTTTAGATTAGAATTTTTGATATTTTTAGTCTGAAAATGGATGCGCAGTTGTAGCACATCAATGCGCAACAATAAAGGACATTTGCGAAAATGGTGCGCATGCATTTGGGGATTCGGTGCATACATCAGCTGAGATATCTAATGTTGCACATGTGTTTAGAATATCTGCACATTGGTTTAAACTGCACAAACATGAGGGGGTCATGTGCAAGCATTCTTCTATGCTACGCATATGGTAAAACTGCACATTTATGGAAAGATTAAATTTGGATAAGTCAAATTAGGTCAAAATTGATAGTGATAAGCCAATAGGATCTGGCATTGGATTTTGATTGATTTGATGTCAAGATAGGAAACATTGTTGCATGGTCGCTAGTAAACCCATCTTGACTGGTAGATAATTGATAGAAATCATTTGTTGATACATGTCATAAACATGTTTTTGATTGATAGATAGATAGGATAGATAGATCAGCTAGATCAGAATTTGATAGTTTGATTTTTTGGTTGTTGATAATAGGAGGATATTATGGATGGCCTGATGTCACAGGAGAGATATCCCATTACACAGTGTCTAAGATCAACTTTATCAGAGACTGATAGGGTATTGATCGGAGCCACCAGCTTATATCATATCATCCACATGCCTGAGATTCAGGTGAATCTAGGTATGCTGATGACACTGGCAGAGAGATGGCACTCGGAGATGAGTAAATTTCATTTGTTGACAGGTGAGCTGACTGTGACTTTGGAGGATGTGTATCACATCCTTCAACTACCCATCACCGGAGAGCTAGTGCAGTATGACCGACATGGTGGGTTGATAGAGTGCAAAGGACTATTTGGCCATGAGGACATAGATGAGGCCGAGATCAGTTGGGATGACATGGTAGCATTGTATGAGCCTCTGCCGGTTGTATTAGCTAGAGTGATCGAAGGATACGTCTGTCCCAAACGGAGATCACATGATTTTTCATTTAGATGGGGGCGGACGCTACAGAGGATGATGGATGAGGGGACCCATTTTTCTTGGGGAGTTTGTTTATTATCCCATTTATATCATGATCTTCATCAGGTGGTGTACCATGGGGGTGCATCTTTATTAACTGGGGTTACACTGCTTCATGTATCGGCATGGGAGCATATTTCCATCAAACAGTCCATAGCTCTTAGATTTTGGGGTGCTGGGCAGCCCTATGTATTTCTTTATGCATCGATCCAGTCTCAGTGTAAGCTGGGACATTTAGAGTTTTGGAGATACATTTTTGATACTATTAATGCGGTGATATGGAGACCCTACCTGGATTGTGAGCCTTAGGAGGATGAGCGTCAGCTTGGATATTGTTTTGAGTCACGATGGTTGATAGGGAGGACTCCCTATATCATAGAGAGATAGATGGTGAGCCAGTTTTTTTGACAGTTTGGCCAGATTTAGGGGATACCCCATGGCATGACAGAGTTTGCATAGACACACCAGGAGAGGTGAGACTAGGGTCCTATGGTGTCATTTGAGATTGCTAGGCAGGAGTTTTGGATACGCCCTTCCAGGCATGGTCGATGAGATAGGGGGTCATAGACCCAGGTATGACAGCTGAGTATGAGAGGTATTTGAGGGATCACCCAGTCCCTAGATTGATGGACCCCGCATAGAGGCCACCACCGAGAGACCTAGGGGATGGAGGCCGAGGTCGGGGATGAGGCCAAGGGGGAGGTAGAGGTGATGATGATGATGATGAGGGAGATGACGGTGGCGATGCTCCCAATAGAGGGAGGGGTAGAGGAGGTCCTAGGATGAGAGGTGGAGGTGTATGACCATGGGGTTTGATGCCACCTCTAGCACAGAGACCAACAGGTGCACCGAGACGGCCACCAGTACAAGCACAGGTACAGATACCTGTACAGATACTAGCATAGATACTATTACAGCCATAGGTACAACCACAAGTATAGGTATAGGTACAAGCACAGGCATATCTACAGGCACATGCATAGGTACAGGATGAGGCAGACATGATATTGGGTCAGCAAAGAGTGATACATGACTGTCAGATATAGGAGGAAGAGCCTATGCTTGATGCTGAAGATGATGTGCAGATGGAATAGGAGGAGATGGCAGAGATGGATGTTAGGGAGTAGGATCCCTATTTATAGAGGGACACAACAGATGAGGAGGAGATAGATGTTGATGCAGTGCTAGTCAAAATAGCCATGTTACAGGTAAAGGTTGATTGTGTGCCCAGACTAGAGAGACGGGTGGAGATGTTAGAGGAGGAGGGCTGGTAGGGAGATCACCTACTAGAGAGAGGCCTACAGAGAGGCAGTTCCCAAGGATCAGTGGATAGGGAGCTTTAGACATAGCTCATATGGAGTTAGGACTGTAGGTCATCAGAGACATGGGTCACAAGGTAGCGGAGGCAAATCAACACACCCACCCAGACCACCACCAGGTTCCGGGGGTTCATCAGGAGCAGGGCCTTCGATTGTAGCATGCAGATATCAACATACAGAGTCTAGGGGAAGTGTTTATTATCCTTTTGATATATACCTTATATTATATGGCTTCATTGTATCATTTATTGCAGACTTGATGGACACTTTATGGACACATGGTTATTATATGAGATATCCTTGGACATTTTGGACATGCTATTTTTGTTTTATGGACTCTTGATGATGGAATTTCTATATGACATGATTCTATGATGCT
>MU224673.1:31301-59286 GCA_018584345.1 Thuja plicata
TGGACATGCTATTTTTGTTTTATGGACTCTTGATGATGGAATTTCTATATGACATGATTCTATGATGCTTACTTCTATGATGCATTGCTTATGATGATTTATATATATGTGGATATTGACATATGCAGGGTGTGATGAATGATTTTGATTATGCACTTTACTTTATGACTAGTAATGATCATTTTTTATTTCTATGTGGATGCAAAATGATTATGATTAATTTCATAATGATTAATGTTATATGAATGCATTGTGACTAAATAAATGAATAGTAAATAATGATAATGAACTTAATGGAAGTGTAACATGATAATAATGATAATGAACGATATGTTAGAATGATATAAAATGAAATGTATAATAATGGTAGTAATGTAATGACCTATATTTTGATGAAATGACAACTTATGATAAATGCAATGAATTTAGTACATGCATGCAGATATGAATGGTTATATGCAAATGAAAAACCCTAAAAACTAAAGATGTACCTAATGAACTATGATAGATGCTATTGTTTTGCTATCCAAAATGTCCTCAATTTTAAACAACCATGCGTTCGACACAAGAAGAATAGACAAAGGGAACAAGGTGACCTAAACAAGATATCCTACAAAATCTTATAAAAGGAGAACTTCTATGATCGATTTTAAATGCAATGCAAAATGATATGCAAAAATGATTATCTCCACAACTTCAGAAACTTCATAAATTTTGGAATTTTATTTTCATCATTGAGCTTGTTATGTTGCAAGAAAATGCAAGCATCATGGTATAATTAAACCAGGATGACCTGAGCACTTCTTGCATGGAGTTTAATATAGAAAACTTGACAAGCATCTAGGTATAATTGAACCAAGATGACCTAAGTTTTTTTTGCATAACAGACAAGGAATATCCCCCCTCCATCGGGGAACAAATATTTGGAGTCGAGGTATGTGTGGCGCATCACCGTTAATAGAATTTATATAACAACATGACTTATAATGTTGTTCATGCTTATGGAATGAATGAAGGCTCTTATACACAGACACCCCAATTATTTGTACCTTTGACTTCATTGGAAAATATCCCACAAAAAGTAATCAAAGAAAATATCATGTTCCATCCCGACTATCCTAATTAATGACATATTTGGAGTTGTTAAACTCATGTCAAAGATATCCCACAATAACATAGGAAACATGATAACAAATGAAATCTAGATATAAATGCACATAATCTTATAACAAATCATCCTAAAATGCCTACCATGAATATACATTTCTTTGCCAAAAGATAGTGTTGGGTTTGTTGATCAGTTTGGTTGATAATGATGTTTTTGCAAATGTATAGATAGACAGCCATATTTTGAAAGATGTATCACAGATTGTGAATCATGATTAGAATAACATTGTGTAAGAACCGTTGATTATGGTTGCTTGTCTAATGAAAAATACTTCATTTTGTCCTGTAAGAGTCGTTACTATCATAGATCCACTTCCCAAACTAGGTTGAGGACATGCCCCTAGCTAGGTGATGGAATGACTTATTATGGGTGAAGAAAGACACACTGGACTAGGGTGAAGACCAAGACAGTAGACCAAGCTATGATGGGGTTTTATTGGGGTATTTATACAATCGATAGGAATCATGGATTGACCATTTTATTATGATATGTACAAGGCGAATAGTGACTATGACAGCCACCTTATTATGGGTATATACATATGGGACGATACGCTAGAAGAATCCTAATAGAGGGAGGAGCTAACTTGTTGCAAGTGGCGCCTATTTCCAGGTTTTCACCACATACTTTTATTGCTATTTTCTTGTGATTTTTTATTTTTTATTTTTAACATATCCCGTGCACTGGGATCTCATGCATAAAACTTCTTTAGGTGCATGTTGTTAAGAGGCTCATCCAAGGCATCTCCCTCAGATGTTGAAAACTGATAGACGCCGGTGTATGCACCCTAAAATGGTGGGCACTAAAAATGTGTGATATTTTGTTTCTTTGGATCTAAGGTATTTTTTTTATCTCTATAAAATTTGGATTTTGGAAATAAAATGAACATCTCATGTTTTTAGCTTGAGTGTTTTCTTTCTTTCATAGATCACATTTCCAATTGGTGCTCTAAAAATGGACCTATATTTGCTTTGTTGCATATATGTTTCACATAGTAATTAGGCCCTATGAACACTATTTGTGGCGATCTTGAGAGAGTTGGCTTCATTCACTTGTCTTACATGCAAAGCTCTTCTTGATGATAGATCCCCTTGTAGGTAGGGAAGGATTTTGTTTTTACCTCATTGGTCAACTTGGTTTGGGCTTCAACTTTTGGCAATACTTTCTCTCTTTGGGGGATTGGTGTCATTTGTTGTTGTGTGAGCCTTGAAAGAGGTGATTTTAAATTAGCAGGTCAATTAATCTTGTTTGTTATATTTTGGTGAGGTGAAGAGGCTAGAGGATTATGCTCTTTTCCCTTTTGGGAGAATCAGAAACTTGGAACCCTTGAATCCAAAATAAGTCCCCATGTGGTCCATATTGTGAGTCTTCCTTTTTAGAAAGGGTTAACTGTAGTGGAAATTCCCTCTATTGGGTCAACCGACCCACGTGGATGGAACCTCAAGTGATAATAGCCATTTTTGCCACGGTAGTGACATCCGGTATATAAATGTCATTGTGGAAGAAATCTCCATGGGTGTAGTTTCTTGTGGGTTGTTAGATCTCCTCAGCAGCTCCTGATTGATTAAATTCTCAGACTGTGTCAAAACCTCGGTGCACCGGGATTGGATTTCACCCACTTGAGATTGCAAAAGTTGTAGAGTCAAGCCATTACTAAGAACCATAGTGCAACCAACTTTTTATTTTATAGGAATATGTGCGTGATTGGAAAATATTTGAGAACATACACAAGTAGAATTCTTATGGAGTAGAATTACTATGAAACTATCTATGTTCATGTGCAAGGTTGCTTTGTCCCTTGCTCATTGTTTGAAGACATTGATTGCTTGAACTCCCTGATTGTTATATTATGTGCTTGATTCATGATAAAATCTATTAATGCACCTAGTTGGTTATTTAAAACATTCAAAATCTAAGTTCTGAGTCCTTTCCTTGCACGAGAAACCTATTTCTTCACGTTGTTCGTTGCATTTCCTCGCGCAACTATGTGGGTATCCTTGCGTGAAATATTGCCAATTTGTTGTCTGTTCTATTTTCTCGCACCGCTCTGTGCATTTCCTCACATGGCTATCTACAAATCCTCATGCAAGATAGCATTTCCTCGCACAAAACTGTCTGCTAGTGAACTGTTTGCTGTCATTTTTGAGCCTGTTATCTTGTTGTCCTATCATTTTTAGTTTTCTCGGTTGATCCGGATATCATTGGATTACTTACCCTGCTGTTAGAAGCTTTTTCTTAGTATTCTTGCGTTTGACCTCTTGGATTAGTGATCTTTGATTTCACAAGTGACCTTGCTTGGCACTTGGTGAGCTAGAAACCTTCCTTGTTGAAAAGATAAACCTTTAGATTCTTTGATAACACACCTGGAGAGTTTTGGTACAGTCTCTTGTCCATCTAATTTCATACAATTTCAATCTCAATTTATATAATTTGGGTAAGACCATCGTCCTGATCCATATGTGCTAGGGTATTCACCCAAATTTATTGGGCACCTTTGTGCCAGTGTTGGCTTATCCCTATTTGTAATTTTCTATCTTATCACCTCGTTTTGGACAAGTTAATGCCTTTTCTATCCTAGTTTGGTACCAACGTCTCTTAGGGTAATCCTTTTAGCTAGTAATTTTTCTTTCATGCCACTTACAACAAGATATCACGTAAATCAAGGAAAATGACCTCAAGTGGTTTTTAACCAATTACCCTTAGTACAAACTCGCCAAAGACATAAGGGAAAAGGACCCATATTTGATCAATCGCCTAGGAATAATTTGGAAGTGTGGTTTGATTCCAAGAGTCATCTTAGTGAGTTGGGTATCCCCTTAGAATCTTCTCACTCTTCTATGGATATGAGTTACACAATGACTCAGAGAGAGAGGGAAGAAATGGATAAATGTCATGATGATATGTTTGCAAAGAGTAGAGATTCTATTTGATTCAGTGGTTCCTCTCATAAAAGTAGAGCAACCTCACCCCTTATTTCAACAAGATATTTGGATACACACCAAAGGGCTGAGAGAGAGAGAGGTAAGAGACATGCTTATGATGATGAGTTATCACAACATGAGAAACAAAGAGATGAACTTTCTGATGTTCATATCAGTACAACTTACACCAACAACTTGTTTCAACATTCAAGACCAGGCTCACCTCTTAAAACATCTACCAATTACATGAGTGACAGACTCAAGAGGATTGTGCATGAAAAGAAATCATTCCAAGATGAACAATCTCATAAGGAAGAACAAATTAAACATCTAGAGTTGGAGAAATAAGCTTTATATAGAAATGGAAAGGAAAGCCCTTCAAGAAGAGCAAGCTAGGCTCTTGTTTTGACAATTCCATGGTCCATTCAATCATATGCATATTAGTGGTGGAAACAATTCTCCTCCATCCACTCCATCTAGGACTCCATGAAGTAGGAGACATTCAAGATCACCATCATGATCTCCTAGTCCTAGAGGAAGAAGGGTTTCTAGACATGATCAGCATAGGATACAAACCCCTCCTAGGAACTCAATGCCATCTTTACAACATGCTCATTATGGTTCACAATATGGAGGTAGTAACTCAAGCTTTGACCACACCCCTCAAGATTTCATGCACATGCAACAAGAACCATTTTTTCAACAGTACGTGGAGAAGTATGTGGAGTAAAACTAGGACAAGTTCCTAGAGAATCTAATCAACAATGGTGCTAAAGTCCCTTACAACTTTGATGTGGATAGAAATATTAACAGACATGGTCCATCTCAAGAGGAGAAGATGGATGAATTGAAAAGACAAATGGAAAAGATATTTGCACCAAAGAATTCTTTCTGATTGGACTCGATTTGTCCTAGTCCTTTTGATAAGAGTGTGGACATGAAAGAATTTCCTAGAAAGGTTGAAATTCATCAATATGACATGTATGATGGGAGTGGAGATCCACATGATCATGTGTGATAGTTTTATACCACAAGTTTTGAGTTCCATCAAGATGATTCTTACCTCATGAGGTTATTCCCACGAAGTCTTAAGGGACAAGCAATGGAATGGTTTACTAAGATAACTCCTCCTGTTAAGACTTTCAAAGAGCTTGTTCAAAGATTTGTTCAACACTTTTCATACAACGTTTCAAGATCTATCACTTTGTTGGATTTATGTAGCTTAAAGCAGAATCAAGGAGAATCCTTTGTTACCTTCTTGCAAAGGTGGAGATGAAAATGCTCTTGCTATTCTAGAACTATTCCTGATAATGAAAAGATTGGCATTCTTGTTAGTAACTTGGTTCCCAAAATGCGGTATGAGGTTAAGAAAATGGTTTTTGATTCATTTGACACCATGGTTGAGACTGCATGTAGAATCGAGGATGTTTTAAGAGAACAAGGAATTTTGACTAAACATGGAAATAACAACATTGGTCAAAACAACAACAATTCTAACAAGGATAAAGGGAAGAACCAATATTGGAATAAGAAAAAACAAGTGGTTAATGATGTAGTTGTGGATTCCTCCCAACCTAAAGATCAAACTGTACTTCATTTATCTAGTAATGTTCAAGTTGTGAAGCTCAATACATCCAATCAACAAGAAAGTAAGCCAAGCTACCAAGATAAGCCTTAGGGTGAAAAGCATCAATTTGCAAAATTTGGTGTATCTTATGAGGAAATTTTCAATAAACTTATTGCTAGAAATCTTATACATCTTCTAGATGCAGCACATTTTCATATACCTATGGTTAAACCATGGTGGTGGAAAGAGAAAGACTTTTGCAGAGAATACCATCAACATGCTTGAATTTGTGGAAGAAAATGTTAGCATGGTGAGTGGAAGAGATCCTTATGGTTATGATTTGGACGAATACTCTCCTCCTATTTTTGACAAAGAACCTATTGTGGTGCTAAGGGGTCCCAGCTCTAGAAGGTCATCTCAAGCCCTTAACACTTACCCATAGTCAATGTCTTGTTGTCATTAAAGGACCCAATTCAAGTCAATCCACTAAACCTAAGCAAGTGGCATCCAAGCCTGTTACCTTGAAGCCAACTATTAATCCTAAATTGAACTACAATCTTGTTGATCAGTTACAAAGGATAGCCACTCAAATTTTGGTCTTTGAGCTCTTAGAGTTGTCTCCAAGACATAAACAAATTCTTGAGGATGCTTTGCGCATGGCAAATGTCCCCAACAATTTAGATATTGATCAATTCTAGAATATGGTTAATCACATTGCTACCCCTCATTACCTTACATTTTTAGAAGAGGATGATAAAGCTTTGAGCCATCCGCACAATCTTTCCCTTCATATTGAGGTCATGATCCATAGAACCCATGTTAGGCACGTGTTGATAGATTGGGGTGCTAGGCTTAATATTTGTTCTTTTAGTCTTTTGAAAGAATTGAGTTATTCTGGAGAGGTTATAGATACCAAAAAGAGGATTAATATCAAATCCTATGATGAGGCAAAAATAAGTTCCAAGGGGTTGGCTGTCCTTCCTATTAGGATTGGACCTGTTCAAAAGGATATTTTATTTAAAATAGTTGATGCTGGACCCCTTGCATATAATATCTTTTTTGGTAGGCCTTAGATTCATGATATGCAAGTAGTGTCATCTACCTACCATCAATGTGTTAAGTTCCCCTACAATGGCATAGAGATTTTTATACCTGGGGATAACACTTTATCTGTTAATTCAATTTTAGCAGGGGCTCATGTTCCCCTCAATAGAGAAGCGAGAGATTTTTATGCTACTTTGGCTGAATGTAATGACAAGCTTAAGACAATTGACCTTGGTATGGGGGTATCAAGTCAACTCCCTCACAACATTGCAAGTTTCACCTTGGTCTTATGGTAAACCTTCAAAAGAGATGAATCCTTCATCTTCAGCTATGACATTATTTTGCAAATTTGTAGAATCATCTGTGCCTATTCAAAATGAGAAAGAGGAAACATTTGTTAGAGATTGGATTTATAGAGAAGAAAAGTATAAGAACAATGATAATTTATCTCCTTCTCCTAAAGCTTATGGAAGAGGATATAATTTTTTCAAGAAGATGGGTTATCCTGGATATGGCCCTCTTAATCACAATTTGGATGCTAGGTCTGAACCTCTTGATCATGCTAAATTTTGACGCAAGTCTAAGAAACCAGTTGGCCTAGGATTAGAAAATTGCAACAAGTGTACTAATCCTCTCTTTGAAAAGTTGGATAGTGATGATGAACCAGAGTATGTACCTAATTTGACAAATCAACAATATATGTGTGAAGATTGGGTCCCTTCCACTACTCTCCTTTGGGGAGATTTAGATATTTCAGCTGCCCATGCATCAGTTGCAACTTTAGAACAAGAATCAGATATAGAGGATCCTTTGAGAGAGCGTCAAAGAAATAATCTTATTCATTTAATGGAAGGATAAAGTGCTAATTTTGATGAAACTAGACCTTCTACATCACTATGTCCCAAGCCTTCATGGTGTAAGAATCCTAGTCGCAGTTCAGATACCAGTTCTAATGAGTATGAATGGGACTCTTTTTCAGAGCCCTCAACAGTTGATAGAGATATTGATGTTGTTCACACTTTTAGTTCTCCACTTGAGGTAGCCAACGAGTCACGTGTAGGATTAGAGGTTTTGAACCCATGTGTTGCCTTAGTGGATGATTCATTTCTTGTTAGCATGAATCCTGATTTGGGTAGCTTAGAGGGATACTTGACAGACTCTAACTCTTTAGTCACCAGCGATAACACTATTCACATTTATAGTCTTGAACCAGTCGTTGACTTGCCTCTTGTTCATCCCAACCTTATTGATTGGTCCCAATGCTATCAAGAACCTGATCTTTTAACATTCCAAAATTATTATGAGATAGCTTGTTATCTAAATGCCATTGAACTTGTAGTCTCTTCCACCAGCGAATCGGCTACTAGTATGACAGAGCCAAACATCAAGTATCTTAGTCACAAGATAAAAAGAAAATAAAATAAAAAGAATAGGTGTCCCGATGGTGAAAACCACTATGTGGCGGTGTCAGAAAAAAAAAAATTAAAAAGAAATGATGTATCCAAGGGAGAAAACCTCTCTGAGGCACCTAAGAATGAGCTACTTGATCATCTCCCCAGCTATTTTCAAGATAGATCTTCAGTGAAAATATTAAAAATGTTGTTTGTTTCTCCTCATGGGTACATAATTCCTAAGTCTTACAAATTACTATTCCCATGTACAAATAACATTGCTGAGTATGAAGATTTAACAAATGGACTTAAGATAGCCATAGAATAGAGAATCACAGAGTTACACATCTATGGGGATTGACATCTGATAATCAACCAAGTTAATGATAAATATCAAACAAAACATGAGAAAATGGTACCTTACAAGAAAATGGTTGATTCCTTAAAGAGATACTTCACATTTGTCACATTTCAGCAAATCCCTAGAGAAGAAAACAAGGCAGCTGATGTTATGGCTACACTTGCTTCACTCCTTCAGTTAGAGAAACATGAATCAAGATTTGAATGCCTGGTGGAAGAGCTACATCACCCTATCTTTGACTTCCAAGAAATCCATGTCACTTGTACCCTTGTTGGTCATGGATCATCCTATTATGGTGCCATTTACTCACATCTTCATGATGGCATTATACCTAAAACCTTTAACTGATCTGAATGTAGAAACCTTACCCGAAATGCCTCTTGCCATTCTCTTATCACTGGTGATTTGCATAGGAAGGATCTAGATGGGACACTTCTTAGATGCTTAGAAAAGAAAGAATCTAACCAAGCGTTAGTTGACATTCACTAGGGCATCTGTGGGGGACATTCCAATGGTCTTTCCATAGCCCGAAGGTTGCTTGGTGCAGGGTATTATTGGCCCACGATGTAGATTGATGTGGTAGCTTTTGAAAAGTCATGTGAAAAGTGTCAAAAACATGGTAACCTGATACATGCTCTAGGTAGGGAGCTCATTCCTTCTATATCTCTTTGGCCATTTCAGTGCTGGGCCTTTGACCTTGTTGGGAAGATTCATCCCAACTCATCAGGTGGACACAAGTTTATCATTACTGCTACTGATTACTTCACTAAATGGGTAGAAGTTGTCCCACTTTTTGTTGCCTCGGGCAAGACACTCTCTCTATTCATTTTGAACCATATCATCTATCGATATGGAGTGCCTTCCGAGATTATCACTAACAATAGAGGCCAGTTTAAAAATAAGGACCTTAAACAACTCTGCAAGAAATTCAAGATTAAACAACATTGGTCCTACATTTACTTCCCACAAGGAAATGGTCAAGCAGAGGCATCAAACAATACCATTCTTAAAATATTACATAGAATAGTTTGTAAGAATGGTAGAGATTGGCATTTACAGATAAATCCAGCTTTATGGGCCTATAGAATGAGTATTCATACTCCTACTTAGGCTACTCCTTTTCCCTTGCATATGACACTAAAGTAGTGTTATCTTTGGAGGTTGAGATCCCTTCACTTCAATTTTCTCTCCATGGTCTAGTTACAGATGAAGACTACCGCGCCATGAGACTTCAAGAGTTAGAACTTCTAGATGAAAAATGTCAAGCATCATTTGACCATACGAGGGTCTATCAAAAGTGCATGTCCAAAGCCTTCAAAAAAAAGGTTCGCCCTAGAGAATTCCAAGTAGGAGATCTTGTCCTATGTGAAAATCCTAAGAATCAACAGCATAGAGATCAAAAGGGAAAATTTGAACCTAATTAGCTTGGACCTTACAACATTACAGCAGGTTATGGGATAGGTGCTTATTTATTGTCTACAAAAAAGGGAGAACAACTCCCTGATCCTATCAATGTCTTGCACCTAAAGAAGTTCTATCCATGATGCTCATTATGTCTGGGGGCATCCCTTTGTACATAATTATTGATCCTGAAAAAATTCAAAAAAATGATATATTGTCAAAAATTCTAAAAATCATAAAATGTCTTGAAAAAATGATCATCTTAGTGAAAACCTAGCAATAGGCGCTTTGATGTATCTCTAAAAAAAATTATATATTCCAAAAACTACAAAAAATTCAAAAATTCAAAAAATTTAAAAAAAGAGAAAAAGAACCTTGGTGAAAACTTGGAAACAGGCACCTTGGTAGAAAAAATTCAAAAAAATCATAAAAAGTCCTGAAAAAAAAATGAAAAAGTAAAAGTGAAAAAATTGTAATAAAATCCAAGTGGTGAAAACCTGGAAACAGGCACTACTTGAGGCCTTTGCACCCCTATTTCTTAGCGCGTGACCTCAACACCAAGCCTTTCTCCATCATGCCTTGTCCTTGTTGCCTTGGTTTGGAATTGGTCTTTGTCTTTGTCTAGGGGGCATAACTATATTAGCTTCGTTCTCTTGGATGCGTTTGTCTTTAGGACACCTCACAAATGGTGTTTTTCAACACCACCCCAACTGTATTTTTCAATACAATCCCTGACATTGAGTGTTTTTCAACACTTATCGGTTTGGTCTTACCCATTTTTGTCATGTGGTTTTACCTACTTGAAAGCATTCGATCCTTATCCTCAGAACTCAGTATTATTTAAAACACTTAAATTTTTAAACGCAATACTTAATGCTTGAGCTATGTCATGATCTTTTCTTTGTGTGCTGACTGTTATTGATTTTTGTTGAGTGTCCTTGTCTAATAAGTCTCTCTGTGATGCATAGCTAGAGGACTTAGGACATGGGGCATATTTTTATTTGCTTCCTGCTTTATGTTTCACTATTTTTGCACAACCGTTCTGCTGGTCATCCTAGTTTCTATGCCTTGATGCGAGCGTGGTTTCGCTACATTAAATTGGGTAAGCTAACATCATAGTCTTCTTGACATTTATGTCTTTGATGCTTATGTTAGAACCTTTCCACATTCCAATCCAATATATATCACATTCATATCTTCATAGTTGCACTTGTGACTAGTGATGATTGTGTTATTTTCCGATGTCCGTTAATAATGGCCCAATGATGAAAATGAGTTCCTTAACATTTTGTAATGAATGATGAACACAAATTCCTATGTTACAGTTGCTCTATTGCAAGTACACCTTTGCATTTTCATCTAGCTTTCATTGTTAAACTTCATGTTAGTTTGCATTTTAGGCTACAATATGAGTTTGAGAGGGTTTCCTTCATATTTTTTTGTGGACTTTTAATAAACTATGGTCATGTTTTGATCTTCATTTCCTTATCTTCTTTCGTGATCTCAATCAAAATTTTCTATCTTAAATAGTTGTTTGATTTTGGGGCATTCTCTCTAAGGAAAATTCTCTTTCTTCTCTCCATTTCTTTCCACCTCTTCCAAACTTCTATCTTCCATTTGCTTTCACCCCACTTCTTCTTCTTCTTCTTCTTCTTCTTCTTTTATAATTCAACCTTGGGGCATAATCTTTCATGCTTAATGATCTACCTTGGTTATGTGATCCTTATATCTTTCATCTTACATCAAGAACCTTATCTTTAGTTCGATTTGATCAAATTTATCAATTTTTTATTTCTCCTCTATCTCATTCAATTTCGATCACGAGGGGGCAGTACCTATCAAACTTCAATCTTTGATTCAGCTTTATCAATTATATTAGTCTTGCTTTAGATTCTTATCTCTAACATGTCAATTACTTATGTCGGTGTTGACTTTGTCTTTTTAAATTGCGCTTATTTTTGTCTTGATGTGTTCCCAAATCGATCACACGTCTGGGTTGTTTTGTGATCCCAAGTCAACCTCACACTTCAACTGCATTGTTTGACTACATGTGTTCCTGAATTGACCACACATTAGTCAAAGAGGGACAAATGTATGCACCCTAAAATGGACGCCTAGACTTTGGGCCTCATTTATCATTTTATCAATTTATCAAATTTTTGAATCAATGCTTTGGAACATTTTATTCAAATCAATTTCCTTGATCAAATTGTAATTAATTCAATTATTTCAATATTTCCTAAGGTTTGATCATTTTTATTTAATTAAAAGATTTAATCTCCCTTTTAATTAAATAAAATTCATCTTATTTAATTAAATTAAATTCCTCCCATTTAATTAAATAAAATTCTTCTAATTTATTTAATTGAAAGAAAACCCCTCTTTTAATTAAATAAATAAAAAACCCCACTTTGATGAAAAAAGAAATAAATTAAATAAAAATCCCTTTTTCTTCACATCTTCCTAAGTGGTGGGCTTTTTCCCTCTTAATCATAGCCTTTAATTTTTGCCTCTTAATCTCAACCATTCACGTTCCTTTAAAAGGAGACCTCTCCTTCTCATTCATATATCATCTTTTTCATAGTATTGTTATGCTGCAGGTTTGGAGAGCAATTTTGGAGGAGGATTTGAGCACTCAAGCTTGGATATTGCAACTTCTCTCTTCTTGTCTTCTTCTTGCATCTATGACTATTAATCTAGATTAGATTCATGTTTACTTTCATAGATTAAATTTGCATATTTCCCTTCATAGATTAATCATTAATTGTTATCATTTAGATTAATTTCCTTTCATGCATTGTTATCATATAGAGTAGATCTCATTTTCATGCATTGAATCTCTCATTTCATGGTGTATTTGCATGGGCACTAACTAGGTCAATCTGAGGGCCTCCATTTCAAACCTTTGCACTCGATGACTAGAGAGCTATGAGTCGATATTTGAGGCCTCCTTCTTGAGCAACCATGGATGGAATGATTCATAGAAGTGTGACACATTTTCATCACACAGCTGGAACCATATGTCGTTGTAATCACAAAAGGACCTAACCAATTAGGCCCAAACTTGCCCTTCTTCTCATGATGCTGCTGGTTTTTGGGATTCTCCCGAAGGACTAGATGACCCACCTGGAAGTCTCTGGGTTTCACTTTACTGTTATATTGATGAGACATACTTTGCTGATAGGCTTTCAAATGATCAAAGGCTCTTTGATGGCGTTCATCCAGCAATTCTAATTCAGTTAGCCGTGCAACTATATACTCTTCATTTGGATTCAAATCTTTGAAGGACACTCGAACAAAAGGTAACTCAACCTCAAGGGGCAAGACAGCTTCAGATCCATAAACAATGGAATATGGCGTGGAACCAACTGGAGTACAGATGGAAGTATGATAGGCCCATAGGGCAGGGTTCAACTGGACATGCCAGTCACGGCCAGCATCATTGTCAGTCTTTTGAAGGATTTTGACAATGGTTTTATTAGACTCCTCAGCTTGGCCATTACCCTTGGGGTAATAAATAGTAGAATAATGGTGGGTGATATGGAACTTGGTGCATAGTTCATCTATATCTTTATTTTGGAACTGCTTCCCATGATCTGTAATGAGGTGCATAGGGATGTCATATCAGCAAAAAATATAGTTAAGGATAAACATGGAACCAGTTTGCCTATAGCGGTGATCAAGGGAACAACTTCAATCCACTTTGTAAAGTACTCAGTGGTGGTTATAATGAACTTATGGCCATTGGAAGATGGAGGGTGAATTACACCCATGAGGTCGAGTCCCCACTGACTGAATGGCAATGTAGTTGTAACAGGATGAAGTTGTTATGCCGGTGCATGAATAAGATTCCCATGTATTTCACATTTCTTGCATTTCTAAGCAAAGTGAAAGGAATCTGTCTCCATAGTAGGCCAATAGTAACCCATATGCATGAGATTCTTAGCCAAGGAAGGACCACTCAAATGTGTTCCACAAATACCCTCATGTATGTCTTGTAAGGTAGTTTGAGCTTCATCATGTTCAAGACATCGTAATAGAGTATTGTCAAGACCTCGCCGATACAGGGTGTCAGATATTAGGAGATAGCTGGAGGTTTGGCGTACAAAGGTTCTTTTTTAATTTTTGGATAGGTTAGGGGAAAGGATATTGTCTTTTAGATAGGAATATATTTTTTCATAGGTAAGGGAATCTTGTCTGATAATATGACATATGATACATGTATCAGGATCATCGTATGCAGGATAAGTCAAGGATTCCACTAAGAACTCAAAATGGGCTTTTGTATCTTCCACATCAAATAGAGAAGCAATTGTTTCCATAGCTTCTAGAACCTTATTTTCATGCCTTAGGATTTTCTCAAAGGTAATAATTGAAAAATATTGCTTAAAGTCATCTACCATGTGTTTATATGGTAACAACTTGTCATCCTTGGTCTGATATTCATTATTAACCTGATTGATTATTAGCTGGGAGTCTCCATAGACATTCAACTCAATCAATTTCCATTATAGAGCCATCATCAAGTCGATCATCAGTTCTTCATACTCAGCTACATTATTTGTACAAGGAAAAATTAATTTGTACGACTTTGGTATGGTATATCCTTGTCGTGTAACAAATAACACTCCAGCTCCTGAACCATGCTGAGTATATGATCCATCAAAATATAGCCTCCAATTTTGTGTAGATAATGTCAGGATATGTACATCTAGAAATTCTATATGTATAGGATGATCATCTATTAGTGGTGCCTCGGACAATTGATCAAAAATTAGTTTCCCTTTGATAGCCTTCCTATCCACATATTCAATATCAAATTTACTAAGAAACATGACCCACTTAGCCAATCTTCCCGTTAATGCAGTCTTTCTCAAAAGGTACTTCAAAGGATCTATCTTTGCAACAAGCTTGATGGAATGAGACAATATATAATGCTCCCACTTTTGTGAAGAAAATACTACCGCTAGACATGCTCACTCAATCGGTGAATAATTGAGCTCATATCCAACAAGGGTGCGACTGATATAATATATAGCCTTCTCTTTTCATTCTTGATCTTGTTGGGCTAAAAGAGCACCAAGCGAGACTTCTATAGCTGAAATATAAAGCAAGAGTGGTTTTCCTGGAATTGGTGACATAAGAGTAGGAGGAGTTGCTAAGTATTTCTTGATCTTAGTGAAAGCTTCTTCACACTTATTATCCCACTTGAATAAGATGTTTTTATGCAACAAATGCTAAAAAGGATGACTTTTGTCTGCTAATTGAGAGACAAATCTTCTGATTGACTGAAGGCATCCTTGTAAAGATCTCAATTGACTGATGTTCATGGGTGAAGCCATTTCCATAATTTCCTTGACCTTTTCTAGATCCACTTCTATGCCCTTAGCTGAAATAATATATCCCAATAGTTTGCCTGATGTAACCCCGAATGCACACTTCTTTCGATTTAGTATTATCTAATACTTCTCCATTCATGTGAATATCCTATCCAACACTCTTAGATGACCTTCTCTATTCTTGGATTTGGCTAAGATATCATCAACATAATCTTCCATTATGGTATGCATCATGTCATGAAAGATTGTGGTCATAGCCCTTTGATAGGTAGCACCAGCATTTTTAAGCCCAACAAGGCATCACATTCCAGCAGTATGTGCCCCAAGGACATGTAAAAGTAGTCTTTTCCTAGTCTTCTGGTGAAATCTTGATCTGGTTATAGCCAAAAAACCCATCCATTAAGGATAACATCTCATGCCCAGCTATTAAATCCACTATATTATTAATGTTGGGCAAGGGAAAATCATCTTTCGGACAAGCCTTGTTAAGATCTTGAAAATCTATGCAAATCCTGATGGACATGTCTAGATTGGACACCACTACAATATTGGAGATCCATTCAGCATAATCAATAGCTCAAATGAAACCCACATCCATTAATTTTTTCAATTCTTCTTTGACCATGAGTGCAATGTGAGGATGCATTTTCCTAAGTTTTTTCTTTACAGGCTTGACCCAAGGTGCAATGGACAAATGATGCATAATAAGATGAGGATCTAGCCCAGGAATATCAGCATAAGACCAAGAAAATTTGATCTTTCTCTCTTTGAAAAACTATGAAAAGGCTTCTTTTTCTGGCTCTGTTAAGGATGCAGATATCTTCAGAATACATGATGAATCCTCTGTTCCAATGTGTAGAGGCAAAGTTGGTTCAATAAGTATAGAAGACTGCTCTCAATACATATAGTTGGGGAGAGTGTCAATCCTTCCATCTTAAGGCACCTTAGAGAGGTTTTCATCCTCAAATACATCTTTTATTTTTACTTTTTAAGGATCTAACACTGCCACTGAGTGGTTTTCACCATTAGATCTATTTATAATTTTCATATTTTTATGACTGAAAGGATTGGCACCCTCTCCAAAGAAAGCCATGTCATTAAGTTCTATTGGGAATCCTGATTCATGATCTCCTAGCGGTAGATGATCTCTGATTCCAAGATAGATGATAATAGCATCATCATTATGGAAAACACCAAGTTCGGGACAATTGGGAGAATCCCAAGTAATAAGTTCAGGGTGGATAAGGGGTATTGGATCATTTGGTTCGGTCTTAAAGGATGAGATGGTATTGATAGAAAAGTTCTCAAAGTTAATGATTTTATCAGCAAGGTCTATTTCCATACTCTCATCTGAATCGCCTATCTCAAGATAGTTCTCACTTTCCTCACAATCACCAAGAGTAGTATCATGTGATTCTAATTCTAGTCGTTCCATCCTTGGACTCTTTTTCTCATGATAACTGTTACCATAGGTATGAACATCATCAACTTCCATATCTTTAGTATAATTAGAGAATGAATCCCATTCATAAGTATGAGAATCATCATCATCATCATCATCATCATCATCATCATCATTTCTAAGTTGGTTAATGATTTATTGTGCTATATTTTTCTTTGTTGGATCTACATACATGTCATTTTTCCAGAATTGTAATGTAGGATCTTTAGAAATTGTGTAAAAAAGTGCAACCTTTTCTTTTCCTGTAGGTTCCTTTGGTCCTTCTCCTTTGTATCCTAATCTAGTGGTGTCTCTTTGATAATTTGGATTTTTTAGAATTGGTTTTATGACACCCTCTCTTTGCAACCCTATATGTCCACTTCCTTGATATCCCATCTTTTGCAACAAAGTATATCCTGTGCCATATATAACGGGTGATATAGGCCCATGTTTTTCATTCTTTGGATCTTTATGATGTTTTAGAAAATGATTCACATTATGTTGAGCTGCCTCTTTTGATATAGTTCCCCCACTTACAAATGTGCCATAAACAAGTGTTGAAGGACCTTCTGATTATTTTTTGGTGATCAAGGATTTCCCATATGACTTAGGAGATAAGGGTAACTCTATGATACACAAAGTTTGGCCCAAAGTGTATTCTCCCATACCTTGTTCATTTATGTATATTTTGATTCCATGAGATTTAGGGAACCAAAGATTCTATTGTTGGCTTCATAGTGTTGCAATATTAAAAAGGATTCGAATCTCCTTTGATGGTTATCTCTTGACCATTATGTGGAAACTTCAAGCATTGATGATAAGTTGATGGAACAACTTGCATAGAATGAATCCAAGGTCACCCTAAGAGAATGTTATATGCCAAATCCATATCCAGGACTTGACAAAGTATGTCTTTAACCACAGGACTAGCTCTGATAGGAAGAACAATAGACCCCTTGGATGACCTTTCCTCCTCATCATAAGATTTGATGGTGATTTTCTTCTTTGGATCTACAACATTTTTAGAAAATCCCAATGCAAGGACTAGTTTTAGAGTGCATGTATTCAAACCATCTCCCTCATCTATTAGTACTCTTTTGATTTTATGATTTTCTACAATGCCTTCTATATGGAGTGGAGTATTATGTAGTTGATTAATGGATATATCATCATCCTCAGTGAAGGATAGATAATGGGGGGTTGTCAAATGTCCCACCATAGCTTGGAATTGGTCTTGATCTAGATTGGTAAGAACATTAGTTTCAAGGAGAACTTTATCAAGTATATCCTTATGAGAAGGTGACATATGCAAAAGCTCTAGTATGGATATATGGGCTGGTGTTTTCTTCAATTGCTCCAAAAGGTTGTATTGGTTGGAAAAATTGGGCGTGGACTTTGGAACATAGATAGACTTGGTTTGGGTGATGTTAGGTTTGGATGGAACCCCTTGCAAAGTAACATTGGGCTGGGATCGAGTTGTGACATTAGCCAGTTGACTCTTTTCTTTGATGGAAATCACATTGACATAGGATTGAGAAGGATGGCATTCAGAAATGTGATTTATATAGCTATAGGAGGTGGAATTGTAGTTAGCTTGGTTATCACATTTATAATTAGAAGATTTCCCTTTCTCATGTTTGGGAAGTGGATCTTTGAAAGATGTATGTGACTCATTTGAGATGTGCCCATCAACACTGATTTCTTCGCTTTCAATCAACTTATGTATTGCATGCTTGAGCCTTTGATAGTTATTGGTTTTATGACCTTTTCCTTTATGAAATTCATAGTAATCATTATCATTCCACCATGAAGGCTTCACCCTAGGTTCAAAATCTCTAGTTTCAGGAAGCGCAATGAGTTTCTTTGTGATCAACTTCCTTAATGCAGACTCTAGAGATTCACCCAAAGGAGAAAAAGTTCTTCTACATGGCATGAAGGGTAATTTTGAGGAACCATTATTGGTATTCTGATTGGCACCTATATTTCTATGAGTAGGTGGGGTGGCATTGGCTTTTCTTGTGATATTTAAGATAGGTTGTGTTGATTTAACATGACGATTATCCATGATCCCATCATTGACAATGTTCTTGTTCTTGTTCCAATATTTGGATTTGTCATTATTGTTGTTTTTGTTGGAATTTGAACTTGAAGATCCAACATTGTCTTTGGAGTAGAGCTTAATTTCACCCTTTCTAACCATAGCTTCCTCAATTTTCACTCCATTTTCAATGAGCTTGTTAAAATTTGGAGGGCATTGTAATTGTAACCTATAGCTCATCTCTTGTGTTAGGTTATGCACAAAGATATCCATTTTCTCTTGTTCAGGAATTGATCATGGATACTTGGAAAATAGCCGATGCCATCTTTGCAAAAAGGTGAGGAAGGGTTCTCCATTCTTTTGATGTGTATTGCAAAGACCCATCATTGTGACTTCATGTTTGATGTTATAGGAATAGTGAGTCACAAATTTGTCAATAAGCTCATTGAAGGATTTGATACCCGGGGGTAGTTTGGAGAACCATTCCATGGCTTGTCCTCCTAAAATACATGGAAACAGTCGCATAAGATATGTATCATTGTGGGTGACTTCAATACAAGAAACACAAAACTCACGAATGTGGTCTTGTGGATCTGAATTCCCTTTATATTTATCAAGTTTTGGTACCTCAAAATCAGGAGGGAATGGAATCATAGCCAAGTTCTTTTCAAAAGGATAGGGACATATATCCTCCAAGGAATATTTCTTGGTGGATGTTCCCATTTGCATGTCACGCATTTTTTGTTGAAGCAATTGGAATTGTTGCATGATAGGATCCAAAGATGATGGAGGTCTTTGGGTATCTTGGAAAGTACTATGTTGTTTGTCTTCCTTTGTCCCATGAGTATGTGTCACTTGGGAACCACTAGGTTTTTCTTGGGAACCACTAGTTTTTTCTTGATCATTTGTGTTTGGTGGTTCTACAAGATCCGAGACATCAAAACCACTAGGTAGTTTTGCTCCTTGTTGAGAAAGCATGAGGAAGTACATTTCCTTGTCCATATCTAGGATTCTTCCCATGGCATTATAGAACTTGGCATCTTGCATAAAATCTCTAATTTCTTGATCGGTGGGTTCATGTTTTGATGAAAAGATTGAGGTTTTCTTGTACCAAGGTTTTTCCTCACTAGTATTACCTCCTTCCACTATATCTATGGATTCTGGATCAATTGTTTGTTTACGTTTCTGAGATCGAGTTTGAACCATAAATGGTGAAAGATGAAATAGAGGAAGATGTAAAGATAGAAAAGATGGGAGGAAATAGATTTCAAAAGTGTTGAGCTAGATAAGGTAACTTGATAATCTAAGTCGATAGGAGGTATAGATCTCACTATGACATGACAAAGAAGAACCAAGAGAGAGTGACCTAGGTAAGTTTTGATGAAGGATGATAGATCCTGATATGATGAAAACTCACAAAAGCCACAATCTAATAATCAAGGTAGTATCGCAACACTTGGATGTATATTTGGAAGATTTAGGAATGTTTTAGAAAATATTCGATCAAAGAAAGAGGATGAAAATGGTCAAACTGAGGATCAAAAGGTCTGCTAAAATCAAATGTTTTTTCTAGAATCACACTGAAGACAGAAATGGGTATCTAAAAAGGTAATTTTGAAAACTTGAAGATCTGTGCAAGTACTCATTGTGATGAATGCATAGGAATAAATGTGCAGGAAGTTTGAACAAATGTGGAGCAGTACTGGATAAATGCGCAGGATATGATTTTTGGATTTTTTGATAGTTTTGGCTTTGAAATTTTGAAATTTTTTTTTGTTTCTCTGTATTTGGTAATTTTTTGTATTTCTTAGATGTTTTTGGAAAATTGAAAATACATACAAATACACACAAGATAGAAATTATCTAATCTAAATCAATATGAATGCACAGACACACTTACAAATCTTAAGGCTGGCAAGGACGATATCTACTGAATCCCCACTTGGATAATAAAATCTAGCCATGCAATTCAAAGCGAATAGCCTAGGAACTTGGAGGCACAGACTCCACCTTACAGTGCACTCACTTCTCTGGCACACCAAGTTCCAAATTCAATGGGTCATTACTTCCCAAAGAATCGCTAGAAGGATTTGTGGCCACTAAACAAAAAATTTTTGTAAGGACATCCGTTCAGGTGGTTGTGATCAAGTCATTTTCCCAATTAAGGGGGCTCTCCCAATCCTTGTAAAGAAAATTTTTCACCTTAACAATGTAGGGACTTTAATGCACCACAAGGGTACTAGAGGAGATTTTGGTTGCCACAACAAATTCACACTTGTGCACTGTGAGACTAGTCACAATGGCATTTTTTGTATACCGGTTTGGATGGGCTTGGCTTTAGCCTATTACTGGTTGGGTCGTTCCTTGGGGTGAGTACCTCTTTTCCCACCATAGAACACCCTCTAAATATTATAATAGTTTCTCTTACACCGAAGGTCCATGAATGGCGAGGGGAGAGGATACGTTGTTATAATCTAGGATTAAAATTAAGCTATAAAGAAAGACACAATAGACAGTTGCTAAACAAAAGAAGACACACAAAACTAAACAAATTATCGTATTTTAAAGCCCAAATGAAGGTTATGGTTTATTTTGCAAACCCCTTAGGAACCTGAGAGAAAATTGTTAATAATTTGAAATTTGGGGTCTTCAGATTAATGAGCTGCAAAATAGCCTGAAAGCTACCAGAACAAATAGAAACCCTGTTAAGATGATTAGGTAAAACCAAACAAAGAGAAAAATAGAGTTCTATAGGTGAAATTATGAATGCACAGAAATAGAGAATGGATGCGCCGGAATGGATGATAAATACGTAGAAACCGTAAATGTGTAGAAATAGTCTATGGATGCACAGTGCAATTGGATGAATGCATAGGTTCAAAAAATGCATAGTAGTAATGATTGGATGCACAGGAATGCATGTAGAAGTTTTCGTACGGAAAAAATAGAAAAAGATGTCAATTTGTGGGGTTAGGCCCCACGATGGGCGCTAAAAATGTATGCAAAATAGATGTCAACTATGATAAATGAAATACTACTATTAATAAGCCAGTAAATCTATCTAAATGCAACCCAATGAAGAATACAAATAATCAAATGAAGTAAAAGAACAAGCTTTACCATCACCTACTCTTTGCATCTTGTCTCCATTGTTCTCCTAGCTTTGATTTCTTGATGTTTGAGCTCTCAGAATTCCAATAAAGCTCGTTAGCCAAGATGTCACCAAAGTGCAGAGATTTGAGTGAATGTAATGCAAAAATGCAACTAAATGGATGATGGAATAGTGTGGAAATTCTTGAATGCTTGAATGTGATTTGCTTGAATGCTTGAATATGATTGCTTGAAAGCTTGATGGCTTGAATGTTTGTATTCTTGATGGATTGAATGCTTGAATTCTTGATGGCTTGAATGCTTGAATGCTTGATTACCTATTAGATCACAAAGCAGAAATGAGGCTCCTTTTATAGGTCTTTGGAGGACCTAAGCCTAGGTGGCACGATCCTTGGGTGAAGATTGAAAGGTGGAAGATCCTAGGGCTACTATTGACTAGGTTAAAGGGGTTGAGAGAAAGGGGGATGTAGTTAGAATGTGAGAGGAAGAATAGGGAGGAAGTTCCTCCTACATTGACATAGAGGAGAATAAGGTGGAAGGGAAAGAAACATGTCCAATGTCTCACAAAGACTACAGAGAAGAACGAGGAAGGACATATTCCTTATGAGGACTCTTGGTACAAGTGTCCCATGAGTCATCTTGGACTCTTAGAGGTGGCTTAAGAAGCTCCTTAGGAATAGGGATTGCTTCTTGACTTTGTGTAGGGGAAGACATGTGGTCATGAGACCAAGTCTTATAAGGCCACATAGCCCTTAGGAATAGGACATGTGTGTGTGAGGATAATGATTAATTATTAATTAATAATATGTAATTATTTTAGCCAAAGTGATGTGTCAGGTGACTAGGTTCATGAGGTGGACTAGGAGACTTAGTCATATTTACTGATTGTGTATTTAATTAAATCACTTTTAATAAGACTAATTTAGAAGACTTAGGATAAGAAGAATAAACTATAGTGAATGTATTAAATAAATTATTTTAATTTACTTAATAAATAGAAGAAATAAACATTAATTAAATAATAAATATTTAATTAATTCATCAATTCAATATTAATTAAATAATAAATATTTAATTAATTAGTTAATCAACGAAGCCATTTTTAAGTGTATATAGTATATCTAGATGATATACTTATCTTCAGTAAGATAGAAGAGGAACATGCGAAGCATGTGGAGATGGTACTTAAAAGGTTACAAGAAGACAAGTTGTCAATCAATCTTGAGAAGGGTGAGTTCTTCAAACAATAACTTGTGTATTTGGGATTTGTTGTATCCCAAGGTTCATTAAAGATGGACCCAAGCAAGGTGGAGGCTATTTTGAATTGTCCCATACCAACCATAAGGATAGAAGTAACGATATTTCATGGGTTAGCTCAGTTTTACAAAAAATTTATAAGAGATTTTAGTGTTATTTGTGCACAAATGCTAGACACCATCAAGGGTGGTCTAAAGACTAAGTTCATATGGACCTCTGAACTAGAGAAAGCATTTGAAAAGTTGAAGCAGCAAGTAGCAACACAACCTATCCTTAGACTCCCTAGTTTTGATCAATTGTTTACTTTGGAGTGTGATGCAAGTGGAATGGCAGTACGGGGTGTGTTAATTCAATAAGGTAGGCCAGTAGCCTTGTTTAGTGAAAATATGAATGAATCCAAGAAGAAATATTCTTCTTATGATGTGAAATTATATGCTTTGGTTCAGTCTCTTAGCAAGTGGAGGCATTACTTGTTACCAAAATAATTTATAGTGTTTACTGACAATCAGGATCTTAGCTATATAAAACACAAGAGAATGTCAGTAAAAGACATTTGAAGTGAATGGAATACCTTCAACCATTCACATTCACAATAAAGCACAACAAATGACAACTGAACAAAGTGGCAGATGCTTTGAGTAGGAGGTTTCTAACCATTCAAGAAGTTCAGTTGAAGGGAATTGGGATAGAGAGTTTCAAGGACCTATATAGGGAAGATGAAGACATTGGTGAAGCCTATAAGCTATGCTCTAATTTTCAGAATCACTTTCATAGTCAATTTTCTGAGTTTACCTTGCAGAGTGGGTTGTTGTTTAAGGGGAACTAATTGTGTGTTCCTGAGGGTTCAATGAGAGAAAATATCATTCAGGAGAAGCATAATGGAAGCTTGAGTGGCCATTTTGGTGTGAACAAAACTTTAGAGTTAGTTCAAGGTTTTTACCATTGGCCAAAGCCGATGAGAGATGTAACCAGGTATATTGAACAGTGTGTAGTGTGCATGAAAGAAAAATGAGCTAGTAATGCCATTTTGTATCAACCTTTATCAATCCCTAAAATACCATGGGATTCTGTTACCATGGATTCAATTATAGGTTTTCCTAAGAAAAAGCATGGCCATGACAGTATTTATGTTGTGGTACACAGATTTAGTAAGATGGGTCATTTTATACCTTGTAGAACTAGCCATGATTCTAGCAACATTGCACACTTTTTCTTTAAGAAGATTGTGAAAATCCATGGACTACCCCTAAGTATTGTATCAAATAGGGATGCTAAGATCATGAGCCATTTCTGGAAAATACTATGGAGTATAGTGGGTACTAAATTGTCATTTGGTTCAGCTTACGATCCTCAGAATGATGGCCAAACTGAGGTAGTTAACAGAGTGCTTGGGAACTTGTTAAGGTTCCTAACAAAGGGCTATGGGAAGACATGGGATGTGGTCAATCCCCAAGAAAAGTATACAATACATGACAGTGTTAACTGAACAACAGGTAGAAGCCCATTTGAATTTATTTATGGGATGCACCCAAGGGGTGTGTAAGCTTAGAGACCTTGGATCTATGGAGTATAAGAGTGGTCATGCTGAAGACTTGACTCAAACTATGAAGGAGATTCAAGAGTAGGTAAATAAGACAATACTGGAGTCTACTCAAAAATTAAAGCCTAAAGTGGATGAGAAGAGAAAGGATGTTTAATTTGAAGTAGGTGATTATGTCATGGCACATCTGAATAAGTCTAGTTTGCACAAGGGGATGCATACAAAAATATAGATGAAGAGAGTGGGACCTTGCAAGATCTTAGCCAAGTATGGAGATAATTCTTATAAGGTGTATCTACCTACTGAATTGAGCATCTCACATGTTTTCAATGTGGTTGACTTTATAAATTTTAAAGGACCTTTGACTGAGATAGATGTGAATAGAAAAAAGGTTGGAAAGGATGTAGAACCTGATGCTTTACCTCCCAAGATGTAGACAAAAGAAGAAAAGGTGTTGGATTCAAGGGTCAAGAAGACTACCATACATAAGGTGTACATGGAAAACCTCATCAAGTGGAAGCATAAACTAGAGTCAGAGGCAACATGGGTTGTAGCTACAGATTTCAAGAAGATGGGAATTCCTGAATACATTTTGTCCATAGGAGTGAAATGACTTTCCTTTATGGGGGAGTATGGTGCAGGAGCACCTAGGTAGGGCTTGATGGAAACCTAGGGCTCCTAGTTATATTTTTTCTTGTAGTGGCCTTAGTCAAACCACTAGTTAAATAATAAGACTAGATAGGTCGTAGGGTGTGTTAATTTGGTTAGGAGACCAAACTAGATCATTTGGTGTTTAGGAAGTAATGGTTTGTCCAATTTGGGTAAGTGTTCCAAGAATGGTCGAACTATAGTTTTGATGATTATTATATTATAGGAGAGCTAATTGGGTTCTAATAGGCATAACAGTGCATTTGGTTAAGTATCGCAAGGTGTTGACCAAGTCTGAGTGCAAGAATCAAAAATTTGTAAAAGTTGTCAATGTTGTCACTGACAACATTGACAACATTTCTTTCAATTATGCATTTTTGAGAATTTGGTTGTATAACTATTGGAAAAATTTGGTATGGTACCATGTTCAACTATATAAGGCCTCCGTCAACCAGTATGAAGGTTTGGATGGAGTTTTGAAGTAAGTGTACGGACTGAGAAATTGAAAGTTTGGTTACAGTTGTGCATTTTTTTTACATTTTAGGTTCTAATGAATTGAAATCTGCACTATGATTTGTGCATGAGGAATCTTAGGTAATTAATCCATTTCTTGTCTTATTAGTTAGTATGTTTGGTTTCATTTCATTTATTTTGTAAATTCTTTTGTTTTGTGCACTGTCGTTGGTCTCAACCAGACAGTTTTCGTAAATGGGGTCATAACTCATCACTGTGGCATTTGTATGGGATCTTGGGATTGGTCAAATGAATCCTTGTACCATATTTGTGGAGAAGGTTGGGCCTTGGAAAGATTTTTTTGTGTTTTTGCAGTGATGCCCTATGCGAGCTAGAGGAGCATGGCTAGGGAACACACAGGACTGCACAAGCATTCCAAGTGATTAAATGCATTGGTTTCTTCAATTAGAGACTGTGGCGGGGAAGGTAGGTGTATGAAGAAGCCCCATATCCAATTAGAAGCTTTGGTGATGATTTCTTCATGGTGGAACCTTAAACCCTTTTTGGTTTACTCAGTGTATGGTGAAACCCTTAATTATAGGCTTGAAAATAGTAACCCTCTGTACAAACATTTTGGGAAGGAAAGACCTAGAAAATCCTAAATTTTTTCAAAAAGGTTGTCAGGATATGGACTTTCTTTTCCACCTTGTTAAGAATTTTTTAGAGTTATTTTCCAAAAAGGGAGTTTGTAGGGCTAATTTCTTGTAGCTCAATTTTGTAAAGTTTGGAGCAAGATCTTGGAATCGATTGTGGTTTCATTGCATCTAAGTGTGATTAGGCATTGTCATGAGTCTAATTCCTTGTGAACATACCTTCCTCTCCATTGGTAAAGTGTATTTGATCTTTTGAGAACACTTGACGTGAAGAGTGCTCAAAGACACCCATGAAGAATGTTAATGTTTGAGTTGTTTCCTTTGTTGATGTAGACAAGTTGAAGAGGTGAAGGATTGAGAAAGAAATCCTTGGAAGTTAGGGTTTGTTAGGAACCCTAATAGGATAGAGAATAGGCTTATAGAAGATCCTAGGAGAAGATAGGGTATTGAGAAAGAATTGTCATTACATCATGAATATATGCATGAACTACTATCAAGCAACACCAAACTTCCATGAGACTTGAGGGAAATAAGTGTTTAGTGTGCAAGACAACTCAGAGACAAGGGGTGAATGAATTTTCCAAAAATTATAACCTTGAAATTTTTAATCAGCCCACCAAAAATACTTTAAACTCTTAACCATTAAAATATATGAACATAAAAAGTAAAAGTATACACATATGCCACACATTCCTAAGATGATTAATTTGTATTTCTAAAATCTCCCACTATCATCTAGACAAAGGACTAAACAATATTTAAAATAGGACAGTAATAAAAATTCCCACATTGGGGAGGAATGAGAATTGGATCACAACATGCCATATCTAAGACCAAAAATAGAACCATGCACATTACATATCTTGTTGCATTCAGTGAGACCAAATTTTAAGTGTAAACATCTGAGGTTAGCCAAACCTAGAGTAGAAACACCAAGAGATTTTGAAACCATGTCTCTAAAGACCAATATCTTGTGCCAACTAGAATAAATGAAGCTAAGGATATTATCAATATTTGTGTCGAAGTGAACCATTAGAAAACATTATGTGGAGAAATACAAAACACACATTTCATATACTATTGAAAATATTGAGAAGATGTTGGTGTTATTTTACTTGATGTCAAAACCCTTATATTGGTTGCATATCTATATTGATTGGTTGTTGGTAGTACCGATTGGTTGTCTGTTTGTTTTTAGTTAGATATCAGTAGTTCGGTTATATGAATAAAAAATCAAGTATGTGTAGTTTTGGTTATGATGTCAGGGGCCCTTATCCCTATTATTGGAATTAATCTCTTTTGTACATCTCTATGTTTTGGTGGTTGCTAAAGCATGAAAATTTGGGTTGTATTTGTTGACTGCTAAGTTTCAGAGTTCTTCCCGGTATCTGTGCTACCTAGACATTCTTGCAGTTCATTAGATGATTTTTGTATAATGATTACATTTTGGTTCTGGACATATTATATGAAGTTTCATTTATTGGTTAGGTAAAAAAATTTGTTGATCACGTCACGGACTTGGATGTAGTGTTCTGTCAATTCCATTTACCTATCTTCAGTAATTGTGCTATGTAACATGCATATCTTAAGGGCGACCTTTCTTTAGGTCCCTTGGTAACATGGTATGAAGAATTATTATGTATAACCTATAT
>MU224673.1:59745-88700 GCA_018584345.1 Thuja plicata
AATGATGATTACTATGCTATCAACTTGAACTATTTCATACATAGCCAAATGTAATTTATTTAGTTTATGTCATATCTGGAAGACACTATTTTGTATTACATCTTTTGTACTGGTAGTTAGCCTTTCTTATTTCTGGGTAGTTAGTCCAATAGAAAGTGAGCCAAAGAGAAGTGAGGAAATTGACACTGAACCCTTAGAAAAATCATGTTAAATATTGTCACCTTAACCAATGTTTTTTTTCATGGGAATTATCTTCTCTATAGTTTTTCCCAGCTTGGGTTTACACATTATATCTAGTTTTATGGTGCTCATTATTCTTTTTCTTTCATGATTTTATCATCCATAATTATTTGAATATTTAATGTGTATATTGTATTAGTAAAAGTTTTAGAAAGTATTTTGGAATAAATGATTCACCCCCCCCTCTCTCTTTAGTTATTCAATCTATTCAACAATTGGAATCAGAGCTTTGTCCCTTGTAGATAGAGCTTAACCGCTTAAGGGATATCTAGGATGTTTGAAGAGGTGGAAGGAGAGTACTATTATGATGAAGATTGGCAGATCAAGATTAGTGACATTGAGTGCACAAAATTATAAAATGGGGAGCTAAAAGAAAGCCTAAAGGAATAGAATGCATTTATATTAAAGTTGAGGGATTAGATTTGGAATTTCAAAGAAAAACAAATGGAAGTAAGTCAACAATTGAAGGAGTCAATTGAATATTGGAAAATCTAGAAAATAAGTCAAGTGACAAGAAAAATATGGAGGATTTTATCAAAGAAGATCTCAAATAGAAGTTGGAAGATTGGAAGAAGACCAAAGGAGATATGAAGAACACTATCATTTTTAAAATAGCTCAGAATATAAGAAAATTGAAGAGAATCTCAAGGATATAATCAAGAATAATTCAGATAAAACTTAAAGTTTGGATTAGGAATTAAGGAAGCTGAGATCTAAGGAAAAGGTTTGTTAGAGTAGTAATTTTTTTGATCAATTTTCTGTTAGAAACAAGGTGCAACACATACAAATGGGGGGGGGGGGGGGGGGGAATNGGCGTGAATCAGTTGTATCATAGAACTTAAATCCTCAATCAACTTTTAAACTTTAAATCTTAGATCTACGTAATGAACAATAAATCAAGATCAATTTACACATTAGTCAACACATAACACCTATATTTTTGACGTGGAAACCTGGTTAAGGGAAAAACCATGGTGGGGATCAAACCCACAAGATGATGTACTTTATTAAAAGCACTATACCCTATTAAGATTATTACAAGGGGAATGCACATGAATTGAGGCATAATACCTAGAGCTCACTACTCAAATACAAAAGGGCTACAACCCAAAGGAAGGCTCACTACCTTATAACAAGTAGAAAGACAACAATCAATTAGGGACTACAATCTCCTAATAATGAACTAAATGATAGCATATTTTTTATGCCAATATAGCTTTAATGAAGTACATAAGATCTTCTGCTTCAATTGTAGATTCCACTCATACCTCTTTGCACAATCTCTCATACGCTCTCTCACAAGATCTCTCCCTTCACATACATCCATGATTGTAAGACCATTATATTTATACAATTCATCAACTTATTTCTTCAAGGTCGGCTAAGGACCTAAATTAAAAATACTTAATCATATACAATACAATCATCAATGTGATCTAAACATGTCAAAAATGATATAGTAAGGATCCAAATATTCATCCTTGAACACACTTCAACTCCATAACTCACACGTCGATCCATCACAAGAAGTAATACCATCATGTTGGCTAAGAACAATAAGAACACCAACACACCACAGCAAAATCACCAAATCTGATCACATGTCTCAATATGATCCAACAAAAAAAATAGGACATGATATAGAAATATCTTCAAGTAAAGTGAAATGCCATAGAAACAACCTTGTCTCAAAATTCACCATTATCTCTACATTGTTGAATAGGAACACCAATTAGTAACCTATGTTACTTGAGAAAAATATCTTACAACATCTAAATCAAGAACCACACAAGAGGAGGACACACATCCATTTCCTAAAATCACCACTATGTTAGCAACTAGAAATATTAAATAACCAAACTACACTGATCCAAACACTAAAACACCATCTCTTCCTGAACAACCAAAATACTAGTCTATGTTTAAGCATCCATAACTCACTTAAATCACCATGGAAATCTCTGTAAATTGACACAAGTCAATGACAGACATCCCCAAAACCATCTATATGTTACAAAATCTGATTTTCACTACAATAGTCATACCAAACCAATATTCTCACTAAACATATTAAGAACACTGTCACAAACAGTAAAAATATGTTGACATCAATTATAAAATATCAATGTCAGTGCATATATGCATGATATTACAATAATCTTCCAAAAATATCCCCCTTTGGCATTGATGGAAACATATGATGTGAAAAATGATTAGTGCACAAAAAAATCATATCAACAATACTACCAAAAATATCTCCAATATTATCTTTTAGAGTCTCTCTAACAAATGTTCTCCACCAAAAAAAATCTCTCCCCCTTGGTCTCACACTTGTGTTTCACAAGAGTATCTCTCCCCCTATGACATCAATAACAAAGGCACATATATGCACTAGGTCATAGAAGCCAAAAATATCACAACCACTAAATAACATATGTCACAAGACTTACTACTTAACTTGAGTAGAAAATACCAAAACATTAATCCATATTAATAAAAATATGTATAAGAACACTGGACCGATGCATATAAATGCCTCTCTATTAGGGAGGTTGGATGAATCATTCACTGATTCATGCTCTTAGTCTTATCACAAGACCTCAAGGGTATTTTCACTAAAATCCTTGGCACCTTTAGGACTTTCTACCAATGTTTATCCCCTCGTTACTTTGGCCAAACCAACTGACAACAAAGATTCAATCTACCAAGTGATGAGCCTCTCAAAAGGCCATCTTTTCCATGGTTCTTACTTTCTTTTTTTAGCAGTTTGCTTTCAAAAAAAATATTTTAAACTTAAGGTTTTATATGTATATTTTATATATGTAAAGACATAAGTAGGTAAAATTGGTAAGAACATGATGTATTTTGCTTGGAACTAATGGATAGAAGTTGTAGGATATAAGTAGTTGCATGCTAAATAAATAATCATATTTCCTATGCTATGTTTATGGGTAGTCTCCTTCCTGTAGCTGAATACCATGCAAGAGTATCAAATGGAAACTAATATTTCTTTCTTAGTATTAAATGATAAAATATATTTATGTGTCAGAAGTTGTGTATGCTAACCATTTTGTAGGAAACAAGCGATGGCGCATTCAAGAATACCAGTGTGGTGTTAAAGGAGTCAACGACTGGCATTGCCTGCAAAAGTGCCAGCATAAACAAAGGAATTAAGTAAGCGGTTGAAGAAGGGTGTGCCACAAGACTTTCATGGAGGAACAAGTCAATTTAGTTCCTGAGTAAACATTGTGCACAGAGCTAGAACCACTACATACTATATTCTAGGAATAACTTGAAGACTTACTCTTGCTACATTTGATATTTTCTGTTATGAGCACTTTGTATCCATTAGTGATCCTCATTAATGGAGTGATCCTAGATTTAGGGAGTAGTGTATTTTCTCTTTAAATAAGCTAACTTTTGTAACTCTCTGGGAGTCAAGTTAGTTGATATAATTTATGGAATAAAAGTTGACATTGTAACAGTGTTTTACTTTCCAAGTACATTTTCTTCATGAATGAATAGAGTGCATAATTTGAGTTTTAGTCTCTTATCTTGATGCAATTTCTATTCACTCATCCAAGGGGGCCCACTTGGTGAGTGAATCACTTTATTAGATTAGAAGTTATTTCCTTGTTCATTAAGAAGTAACTAGAACTCTACTATTCCTGTAGCCACTGGAAACAGAACTGGTGGACTATTCCTGCAACATAGGTGAGTAGAGTAACCCTAATTTGTGATTACTATTTTCTTAGAGAAAATGCATTTACTTGAGATAGTATAGGTTTCTGAAGCTTAATGTATTTAAATTCCATAGGATTATCCATGAGAATCAAGAAGGTTTGAAGCATATAATTTGCAAATACCATTCCAAGTTTACGTCTCTGGTCGATAATTAAATAAGACTAAATAATCCACTTAGCAGCCATTTAGGGTGTCCAATCCTGAAATAGCAGTCCAATGCTAAGTGTTTCTAAGACAATTGTTTAGCCAAGCATTTTTGGCGCCACTGTCGGGGATGGTGTTAGTTCAAACTTACTTTTTTGTTCATGCTTCCAGTTTTCATAATCTAGGATTTAATTTCAAGCAATCCTTTTATGCATAGAAGAAGAGATCCTCATGGGAGATTTCTTCCTCATAAATACTAGGCTGAACCATTTGATATTTTCAATCATGAGCCAGAGGAACCCCAAGTTGATAGTGAAGAAGAAGACCTATTTGAAAACCCATTTACTGATGCCCAAGGAGAAATTTCATCATCATCATCCTCTAAAGAATCACTACATTTGGAAGTCCTTTTTTATGAGCCTGAATATAACGACAACCCATTAGCTCTTATCATCTATCAGCCATAACAACCACAATATCCAGGACCTCCTCCAAGGATGGCTCAACCTACCTTTCCCTTCCCAATTCCTCCTCAACAAGGTAACCAAAACCTGAAGAACATTCCAGCCATTGCGCTACAAAAAATTTATGGACTTATAACTGAAGATCCAGAGACCTTCCTCTTCGAGTTTGACATCCTCTGTAGGAGCTGTGACTACACAACTGATGCTCATAAGCTGAATTTGTTCCCTTCAACTCTTAAAGAGGCTGCTCTAAGGTGGTTCATGGGCCTCAAAGATAATGTTGTAGCAAATTGGAACACCATGACCAACATGTTTCTTTCCAAATATAAAGATTACTATATAGGATAGGATTTAAAGGGAGATGACATCTTCAAGATGTCACAGAAAGAGGATGAAACCTTGGAGGACTATGTTTCTAGTTTTATGTTTAACCTGCATTACAACACTCAACACTAGTTGAATGAGGAATCAAAGAAGCATCTGTTCCTCAAAGGTGTCAATGATGGGAGCATAGAAGCCTTGGACCTTATGGCTGGTGGGGACATCACTCAGAAGAACTAGGAAGATATAAAGACCATATGTCTAAATTACTCAAGGGCTACAGTAAAAAAAGGAAGAGGACTAAGGGATATGCCTCATAAGACAAATGGTTCCGAAGTATCTAAGATAGGGTTGTCCAACCTCATGTCTGACTTCAAGAAAGACATCATCAATGATGTGGCCACTTAGCTGGACACCATGAAAGCTCAAAGGAAGTAAGAGGATGCAGAAGCTATGCTGACTGAATTCTACTCCCACTGCAGAGAGAAGAAAAGAAACTATAAGTGCAAAACTATTGCATCTGTGGACACTACCTCAATACCCACCAATTTCAAAGAAATAGATGAGGAAAATGGAGAGGTATTTTATGTGGCTCAAAGGTGACCATGGGCTCAGAGACAAGGTATGCCTCAAGACACCCTAAATAATTTTGGTTATAATAATAATAATAATAATAATAATCAGTGGAAAAATCAAACCAATAGAATTATGCCCCTCAAGGACATAATTGGAATCATAACTGGTCTAACTAGCAACCACAGAATAACCAAAACTATCAGCATCCACAGTATAACCAGAACTTCCAACAACAATGTTTATTTAACCCTTACCAGCAATAGTTTAACCCATACCAGTAGCCGCATCAGAATAACCAATGACAACCACATGGTAACTGGCAAAATCAACCTCAGTGGGGACCCAATCAGCCTAATCAACAACAAGATATCATGCCTCCACCTCCTGTAGCCAATAGTAGTCTTCAGAAGCCACAACTGCCTACACAAACAAATCCAAATCCTAATAACAAGTAGCAGGCTTATTCACTACAAGTGAATGACATCCACCTAAGATCAGGAACCACATTGCCTACACCTAGAGCACCCATAATAACTGATGTCTCTAATACTAAGGATGTTCCTAATGATCAAAATACTATTGTTCCACCTGTTTCACCACCTGCACCAGCTAAGAAAATTCCACCTTATCTGCAAAGATTGGCTCAACAATCAGTAACCCCTAAAGAGAATCCTATTGCAAATGATCTGATTGACCAACTAAAGAAAATGACTATCCAAATACCATTGTTAGATTCCCTAAAAGAAATTCCCATTTATAATAAAGTAATCAAGGAAGCTTGTATCAAGCACCCTGGTAGGAAAAGGAAAGAGCCTGATACCGTCCATGTTTTTGGACAGCTCTCTGATCTTATGCTTAGTAAAGCCTTGATGCCTAAATACTCTGATCTAATAAGTCTGGTGGTTACCATTCACATTAATGGTATACAAATATAAAATTTCTTAGTTGATTTAGGGGCCTCTATTAATGTAATGACTATAGATGTGTTGTTAAGACTTAGTATCATTGGGTTGAGGGAAACACCCACCATTCTCCAGTTAGCAGATAATTCCACTGTCAAGCTAGATGGTATGGTAGAGGATATTGTTGTCACACTTGATTCCCTAGATTACCCCTCAGATTTCTTCATCCTATCCCCCAAAGCCACACTAGGATGGTATACATTAATCCTAGGGAGGCCTTGGTTGGCCACAAGAGATTCTTGCATTGCATGTTGCTCAGGAAAAATGACCATATCAGATAGAATTAATACCAAGAAATTAACTCTGTATTCTCTAGCCAAACCCCAAGCTGAACTTGACCAAGTTGTCTTGCCAGATCTAGGAGATGGTTCCCTCGAAGCCAATTTAGTACAACAACTTATGGTTATTGGTAGAGATCCACTCATGGCCTCACAGGAGGAAGATGACATACTAGTAGCAATCCTTACAAAATAGTATGGATTTGAAGAACCCTCTTGTCATGTCCCTGACTATTCCCTACAAACCATATTGCCCAAGCAGTCCTCATCTAAGTTTCCTGCAGAACCTGATTATCTCCATACTTTGTTGCCCCATGAGATAAAATCACGTTCATTTCTAGAAGTTCTTATGCTGGATAAAGTCCAAAGAGTAGAGATTGCCTTAGGTAAGGAATTGAATGTCAATAAGAATCTCACTGAATCTCAGATGTCTAGCCTTCTCCAACTTTTAAAAGAGAGTCAACAAGCTTTTGCATGGGACTTTACTGAGATGAAGGGACTTGAACAAAATTTTTGTACCCATAAGATCTATATAAATCATGAGTCCAGACCTATTATACAAGCTCAAATAAGAATAAACCCTACACTAAGAGATGTAGTAAAGGCTGAATTACAAAAAATCCTCCCAGCTGGCTTTATATATCCTATTTCTTACAGCTAGTGGGTCTCCCTTCTCATAATTGTCCCAATGAAAGGTGGCAAATGACGAGTTTGTGTGGAATATATGGAGCTTAATAGAGAAACCAAGAAAGATCACTTTCCATTTCCCTTTATTGACCAAGTACTTGAAAACCTTAATGGCAAGAAGTATTTTTCACTCCTAGATAGTTTCAGTGGCTACAACTATATTGAGATATTGCTAGAAGATCAGGATAAAAAAATGTTCACCTGTCCATGGGGAACATTTGCTTATTATGTTTTTCCATTTGGATTATGTAATGCACCTGCTACTTTTTAGAGGGCAGTAATAAGTATTTTCTCTGACATTGATGTTGACTGTGTTGAAATATACATGGACGATTTCACTACATATGGAACTACATTAAAAGAGGCTCATGCTAATTTGGGAAAAGTTCTTAAAATATGTCAGGACTACAACCTCTCACTTAATAGTCAGCAATGTTATATTATGATGGAGGAGGGAGTTGTCTTAGGGCATTAACTCTCATCATTTGGTATTTAGGTTGATCCTGCAAAGATTGTAGTCATCATTACACTCCCCACTCCAGGAAAGAAAAAGGATGTCCAGAGTTTCCTTGGTGATGCTGGTTACTACAGGAGATTTATTAAGAACTTCAGCCAAATTTTCACCCCATTGTATAATCTGTTGAAGAAAGAAGCAGAATTTGACTTGACAGCTGACTATGAACTATCATTTCAGCAATTGAAAGATGTGTTGACAAAGACCCCTATTCTTAGAGGACCTGACTGGAAGCTGCCCTTTCTTATCCACACCGATGCATCTGACTATGCCATTGGGGCAGTGCTAGGAAAAAAACAAGGTATAGTTGAGCATGCCATTTATTACATAAGAAAAAATCTGCAAGGTGTTGAACTAATTTATATTGTTACTGAAAAGGAATTGCTTGTTGTAATCTATGCACTAAATAAATTTACAAATTACATAATCGATTATGAAGTATTTGTTTATACTCATCACTTAGCAATCAAATACTTGATGAACAAACCTACCATCTCTGGTAGGTTAGCCCACTGGTTACTCCTCATGCGGGATTTTGATATAACTATCATTGATAAACAAGGGAAAGCTAATGTGGTGGTTGATTTCCTGGTGTATGAGTTCCAAGACTTGCTTGCACATCTACCAAGAGACCTAGCTTGTCTTTATTAGAATCCTAATATTCCATAGGATCTTCCAAAGGCTTAGATGATTAACTAAGGCCTTCTCTAGCCCCTCTAAAAGAGCCCAACACTTTGTGCTTCACCTTGAAACACTAACACCATGTAGATTCTTCACTTATTCTCCTACACTACCATTCACCATCATTGTAGGGATACTAAACATGTTAGAAACCTTCCATATTTTCCCATTTGAATCCATTTTGAGGGATCTCTTAGCCCTTTTCAGTCAATTTCAAGCTTTAGACCCTAAGAAGCCTAATTAGGCCTAATTCCTTGTAGCCTTTTTCAGAGACCTTTTCCCAATTCTTTCAAAAACATCCCAAAGAAATTGAAAAACTAATCCCGCATTCAGATACCCTTTTGGATTTAACAAAGGATTTTGAAATTTTTAGTCTCCTAAGCCCTCCATACATAGGGTTCCTATTATCTAGGACCAATAGGGCTAATAGGCCTAATTAGTAGGACTTTATTGATTTCTTACTCAAAAAATGAACAAATGGATTCATGAGTTCACAAATCTCTCAATAGGGAAAGATTAGGTCATCTCACACCTAGCAATACACTTTTCCCATATTGTACTTTCCTTCCCCACATGAAATGCTCAATTCTTCACCTCCAAACCTTTAACCGGGCACTGTCAGCTCGCCTAGGGCTTTGTACTAAAAATAGAAAATCGACTCCACAAGACTCCTACCTCTACATATGTAAATACCAATGAATCCCCTAACATATCCACCTAGCCTAAGGAAGATCCCATGGTTAGATTTCATGGGGGAGCCATGAAATGACAAACTAGTCAGGATAGGACCAGTGAACATTCTAGACTAGAAACATTTTATTTAAGACCTTAGATTAACTCCTATCAACTTACTTAGTGAATGGAAAAGTCTTAGAAATATCCTATGAACACAAAATAGTCACTAAATCAAAGCATTCAATCCATATGATAGCACTGTCACACTAAAAATCTTGGGTTCTTCACAAAATGAGAGTTGCAGAGCTATATTCACTATCCAAAACTTGTTACAATGAAATATCCTCCTCAGATTTGAGCCTCTCCATACATTAGATGCCATATTCCATGTTTCCAGGGATTTTTGGTTGGCCTCCCACTCCTATCTTCTAGGGAAATCCAAAGTAACCGAGCTGCATGCAACATTTGCAATAATTGCAAATGTTTTCATGACAACATTGTAACAAGTTTTGGCATCTTTTTCATTATGCCAACTTCCTAATTCTTAGGACCTCTAACCTCTATATTTCAAGGATCCAACTTCATTAATGGCCTCCAAGCATCTCTATGAGAAATTTTATTTATTTAGGACACATTCAAAGCTCAAATCCATCACTAAGCTTCTAAGCATAAGAAAATTAAAAAGCTACTAACAATGACTATTTTAGTGACCTTAGTCCTAATGACTAACTCACCTAGTCCACAATGCAATGAACTTCTAAGGTCTAACTAAACACAATACCTTGACTTGGCCAATGTCAAGTACAAGCCAAAACATTACAACTATGGAGGTTAGCCTAGGTGTGCGCCTACACCATCCTCCCCAAAACAAAAAGTTCAATCTACCCTTGGATTGAGTAGAGTTGGGTCAATCCCCATCTTCTTAAACTTTGATTCCTTAATCCATACTACATCAACATCTCATTGACCATGTCACTTGATTAGGTGTTCTTTGTACTCTTTGGTTCTAGTCTTCTTGTAGACTCGGGTATCAAGTATACTGTCATCTTGGTTGACTGTAGCACGAGGTAGATTGAGGTCTTCTACATATTTGATCACTCCACTGAGGCTTTGATCCATTTCTGGTGGTGGTCCTTTATAATGAACTAGGTCTGCAATGTTAAAGATAGGGGACAGTCCACTATCTTCCAGCAGCTCCACTTTAAAAGCATTGTTCCCATACTTTGCTAAGATAGGACAGGGGCCTATCCTCCTCATTTTCAGCCTGTGTGGGAATTATTTTTGAAGTCTAGACTTATTTAGATGCACCATTACTAATTCTCCCAAATTAAACTAAAGTTCTCTTCTACTCTCATCAACCTTGGTCGTATGCTTCATGGTGTTCTCTGTCAAAGTCTTCCTGACTGTATTGTGTATCTCCTGCATTGCATAAGCAAAATCATCAGCATATCCACTTGTCTTCACTCAATCCTTTAAGTCTCTTAGCTCATAGAATCCTCTAGGATGTAGACCATATACTATCTCAAAGGGAATCTTCCCTATTGACCTGTTTATAGTGTCATTATAAGCATACTCAGCCTGTCCAATCAATTGATCCCATTATTGACCGTATTCCTTGGTCAGGCATCTTAATAGATTTCCAAGGATTCTATCTACCACTTTGGTCTGACCATTAGTTTGGGGATGGTATGCAGACCCAAAGGATAAATTAGTGCCTAACCTTTCCCAAAGAGTCTTCCAAAAATGACTCATAAATTTGGTGTCCCTATCTGACACAATGCTCATAGGTAACCCATGGATTCTTACTATCTCATTGAAGAAGAGAGAGGCTATTTGACTACCATCATTAGTTGTCTTACATGGCACAAAGTGATTCATCTTACTAAATCTATCCATAAGTACATAAACACTATCCATGCCTTGTCTTGTCTTGGGTAACCCAACTACAAAATCTATGTTCAAGCATTCCCATGGCCTAGTGGGGATAGGTAGTGGCTGATATAGGCCTACATTTGAAGAAGTGCCTTTGGCCTTTTGACATACAATAAAAATTTCTACATACCTACTAACATAAAGTTTCATTCTTGGCCAATAATAGTACCTTTGAACACATTTTTGGGTCTTAGTGATCCCAAAGTAACCACTCAATGCACCATTGTGCTTTTCGTGAATTAAATTCTCCCTAATAGACCCTCTAGGGACACATAACTAATTTCCCTTACACAAGAGATTGATTTGCAAAGTGTATTCAACATATTTGTTATGGAAATGATTCTTGTATTCATCACATACCTTATAAATGTCTACAAAGTCTTCATCATTAGCATATAGATCTTTGAAGTGATCTATTCCCATGCTCTTCAATTGGATCTCTTATATGGTAAGAGATCTTCTACTCAAGGCATCTGCCACCTTGATGAGTAATCCTTTCTTGTGCTTGATATTAAAGGTGTAAGCTTGTAGGTATTCAACCCACTTCATGTGCGTGTGACTCAACTTCTATTGAGAGTTCAAGAAACTTAAAGCTTGATTATCTGAATAGACTATGAACTCCTCGGGGAGGAAATAGTGCCTCCATTTCCTTAAATTCTAAACTAATGCATACATTTCAAGGTCATAAGAAGAATACTTCTTCTTGTCTTCACTCAACTTCTCTGAATGAAATACCACTGGTCTACCCTCTTGGCTTAGGACAGCTCCAATAGATACATTTCTTGCATCGCACTCAATAGTGAAGAGCTTCTCAAAGCTTGGAAAGACTAAAACAGGTTGGGTAGCAATCTTTTATTTTAACAACTCAAAACTCTTATTAGATTTTTCATTCCATACAAACTTAGTCTGCATCCCTCCTTTGATTGTGTCCCACATAGGAGAACAAATAGCACTAAACTACCTTATAAAATTCCTATAATATTGAGCAAGGTCATGAAAACTTCTTACCTCTATTGTTGTCCTTGAAGTAGCCCAATTTATGATGGCTTCCACTTTACTCCTATCCATTTTTAGATTTCCATGAGAGAGAACAAACCCAAGGTCCACTAGCTCTATTTTGATGAGCTCACACTTCTCCAAGTTGGTCATCAGTTTCTCCTCATGCATATTTTTGAAGACAATCTCAAGGTGTTGAAGATGCTCACCTCTTTTCTTACTATAAATCAGTATATCATCAAGATATACTACTAAAAATTTTCCAATGTAGTCTTTGAGGGCTTCATTCATGAGCATCATGAATGTGGAGGGGGCATTAGATAGTCCAAATGGAATGACAAGCCATTCATACAAACCTTCATTCGTTTTGAAGGTTGTCTTCCACTCATCTCCCTCTTGTACTCTTATTTGGTGGTAACCACTTTTCAAGTCTATCTTGCTAAAGCACTTAGCTTCACCTAGACAATCCATTAGGTCTTCAATCCTAGGAATTGGAAACCTATACCTAATGGTTATCCTATTTATGGCTCTTGAATCAGTACAAAGCCTCCAAGTTCCTCCTTTATTAGGTTCTAGGACAATGTGTATGATATAAGGGCTAATGCTCTTCTTGATATCTTGACCTTGGTTTAGTAGTTGTTCTATTTGTCTAGAAATCTCCTCATTTTGTTGAGGGGTCATCTTGTAGGCTTCTTTATTAGGTAGGGTATCTCCTGGTATAAATTCTATCCTATGACTTATGGCTCTTTTAGGGGGTAATGTTGATGGTTGTCCATCACTTACTATACCTTCATAAGTCTGCAACATGCTTTGTATCTCCTTAGGTAGCTCTGGCTTCTTGTCTCCCTTACCTACATTTTCTTCTCTTATCCTTAGCACCAATGCTAAGCCAACTCCTTCTCCTTCCTCCATGGCTTCTAAGAACTCTTTTTTTCCAACTATGAGCACATTAGGACGTGTTGTCTTCACTTCTGCATCCTCTAACATAGGTTGAATTTTGAAAGTCACTTTGTCTTTCTTGAAGGTATAGGGGTTCTTCACCCCATCGTGGATAGCTTGGAGGAAAAATTGCAATGGCCTTCCTACAAGCAAGTGACATGCCTCCATGGGAAACACATCACATAGAACCTTGTCCTTATATCTCCCTATAGAAAAGTCCACCCAAGCCTTCTCATTTACTAACGCATGTTGTCCCTTATTGAGCCATGTGACCTTGTAAGGATGGGTGTGGGGTATCCTTGTGATGCTTAGCTTGCTGACTACCTCTTCTGACACAATGTTGTCAGTAGATCCTGAGTCAATAATGACTTTACACACTTTTCCCGACACCTTGAATTTGATTCTAAGTAGGGACCTTCTTTGGCTTGGCTCTTCTTTAACCGGATCCTTGATCAATGTTCTCCTCATCATGAGATTCTCACCTTCTTCTAAATTCAATGGTACCATAGGGTGTGTCTCTGCTACATTTGTCTCCTCATGAACTAGATTAGTCCTCTTGTTACCTCCTTGAGAAGTACTACCCTTCTCTGGACACCTATAGGCAAGGTGTCCCATTTGATTACAATGATAACATTTCATATTAGAAAAGTAATTGCCTCTTCATTTTCCACCACTTCTTCCTCTAAAATTAGAGTTCTTCCTCTACCACCTCTACTAGAGCTTACTTCTTGCTTCTCAGTGTATCTGACTTCTCCTTGAGTCCTTGATTCTGAACTCCTTCCACCATAGCCACCTCTTGGTCCTCTACTATCTCTTCCTCTACCTTTTCCTTTGGAGGTTTGTTCTTATTTTATTTTGCCTTTCTCCTCTAATTTCAAGGCCATTTGATAACATTGGAGGATGGTTTTGAAGTTAATGAGACTCATTTATTCTTGAATAGACCACTTGAGTCCATTCAAAGACCTTTCTAGTTTGATGCTTTCATCTTCAACTACTTGTGATTTTAAACACAACTTTTAGAATTCTTCGGTGTATGATTGGACATCCAAATCTTTCTATCTGAGATTGTGTCTTCTTCTATGTAGCTAAACATCATAATCATCAGGCAAGTAGGTCTACTTTATCTTGGTCATCATGCCCTTCCATGTGATTATAGGACTCTTTCCTTCTTTCTCCCTTTCAGTTTGAGTAAACTTCCACCATGTGAGGGCTGAGCCTCTCAACCTAGATTCAACCACATAAAATTTTTGGGCCTCTGTTGTACCATCACATTTGAAATGGTTTTCTATATTCTCAATCAAATCCACAACTGAATCTGGATCCATTTGTCCACTAAATAGTGGTACACCCTCCAAAGATTTTCCACTTAATGCCATTAGTGCTTTCAAGAAGGGTTCTTTAGCAATAACAACGTCAGGTGTTGGAGCTTCCTCCTCCAATTCCAGTCTTTTTTCCCTTGCTTCTTCTTCTTCCTTCTATTCTATCTTATCCTTCACTTTATCAGCTTTGTCTTGGACTTCACCCAAGAGTTGCTCCATTTGAGACAATCTTTCTCTTAGAAACTTGCTATCTTATACTTGTTCTTCTACCTTTTGGCTAAGTTAGTGTTAGTCACCATGGTTTTATCTTCTTCTGATCCCACTGGTGTATTCTCTCCCAATGATTCAGTAGGTTGAAACATCCACCACAAGCCTGATCTTAATCACACTTTGATACCAATATCATGTATGATTTCCAATGCTTGCTTGCACATCTACCAAGAGACCTAGCTTGTCTCTATTAGAATCCTAATCTTCACTAGGATCTTCCAAAGGCTTAGATAATTAAATAAGGTCTTCTCTAGCTCCTCTCCAAGATCCCAACACTTTGTGCTTCACCTTGAAAGACTAACACCATGTAGATTCTTCACTTCTTCTCCTACACTTAGAAGGATCTAAGTGCCAACTCCACAATAGGATTCACCATCATTGTAGGGATACTAAACATGTTGGAAACCTTCCATATGTTTCCATTTGACTCCATTTTGAGGGATCTCTTAGCCCTTTTCAATCGATTTCAAGCTTTAGACCATGAGAAGCCTAATTAGGCCTAATTCCTTGTAGCCTTTTTCAGAGACCTTTTCCCAATTCTTTAAAAAACTTCCCAAAGAAAATGAAAAACTAATCCCACATTCAGATACCCTTTTGGATTTTACAAAGTATTTTGAAATTTTTAGTCTCCTAAGCCCTCCATACATAGGGTTCCTATTATCTAGGACTAATAGGGCTAATAGGCCTAATTAGTAGGACCTTACTAATTTCTTACTCAAAACTTGACCAAATGGATTGGTGATTTCAAAAATCTCTCAAAAGGGAAAGATTGGTTCATCTCAGACCTAACACAACACTTTTCATGTACTGTACTTTCCTTCCCCGCATGAAATGCTCAATTCTTCACCTCCAAACTCTGACCGGGCACTGTTAGCTTGCCTAGGGCTTGGTACTAAAAATAGAAAATCAACTTCACAAGAAACCTACCTCTACATATGTACTAACCAATGACTCCCCTAAAATATCCGCCTAGCCTTAGGAATATCCCATGGTTAGATTTCATAGGGGAGCCATGAAATGACAAACTGGTCAGGACAGGACCAATGAACACTCTAGACTAGAAATAATTTATTTAATACCTTATATTAACTCCTATCAACTTACTTAATAAATGGAAAAGTCTTAGAATCATCCTATGAAGACAAAACAATCACTAAACAAAGCATTCAATCCATATGATAGCACTGTCACACTAAAAAGCTTGGGTTCTTCACAAAATCAGAGTTGCAGAGCTATATTCACTATCCAAAACTTGTTACAATGAAATATCCTCCTTAGATTCGAGCCTCTCCATACATTAGATGCCATATTCCTTGTTTCTAGGGCTTGTTGGTCGATCTCCCACTCCTATCTTCTAGGGGAATCCAAAGTAACCGAGTTACATGCAACATTTGCAATAATTGCAAATGTTGTCATGACAACATTGTAACAAATTTTGGCATCTTTTCCATTATGCCAACTTCCTAATTCTTAGGACCTCTAACCTCTATATTTCAATGATCCAACTTCATTAATGGCCTCCAAGCATCTCTATGACAACTTTTATGTGTTTTGGACACATTCAAAGCTCAAATCCATCACTAAGCTTCTAAACCTAAGAAAATTAAAAAGCTACTAACAATGACTATTTTAGTGACCTTAGTCCTAATGACTAACTCACCTAGTCCACAATGCAATGACCTTCTAAGGTCTAACTAAACACACTACCTTAACTTGGCCAATGCCAAGTACAAGCCAAAACATTACAACTATGGAGGTTATCCTAGGTGTGCTCCTGCACCATTTCCTCTCTAGATTACAAGTTCCTGATGATCCTGCAACAATCGATGATAGCTTCCCGGATGAGCACCTATTCTATGTTGAAACTTACAATCTGTGGTATGCTGACATCACTAATTAACTTACTATAGGAAGAACACCACCACATTTTTCACTGTGTGAACGCTGGCTATTGGTTAAGAAAAGCTTAAAATTTTCATGGATCTCTTGATTTATGTTCTACACAGGTCCTGATCAGGTCACCTATAGATGTGTTTGCGAAGATGAGACCTATGACATCCTTCAGGAATTTCATGATGAGTTATGTGGTGGTCATTTTGTAGGAAAAAGGAGAGCATACAAGGTGTTGACAACTGACTATTACTGGCCTACCTTACATAAAGATCCAGCTAAGCATACCAGGCACTATGACCAATGCCAAAGGATGGGATACCCAACCAAGTCTGATGAAATTCCCTTGCAGCCTCAGGTGGTGGTAAAACTATTTGACAAATGGGGCATTGAATTTGTTGGTCCCATTGAGCCATCTTCCCATCGTAAGTCTTATATCTTACTATGCACTGACTATGCCACAAAATGGGTTGAAGCAAAAGCAATGAGGCATGCAAGGGATCATAAGGTAGCAGCGTTTCTCTATGAGTTTATTTTTACTAGGTTTGGTGTGCCTCAAGAAGTAGTAATAGATCAAGGGGCGCAGTTTACCTCTAATCTTATTGTTGAACTAATGAATGAGTACATGATGAGGCATGGTAAATATTCACTATACCATCCTCAAGAAAATGGGTAGGATAAGATCACATATCATGAAATAGAGGCCATTCTGACCAAAATAGTTGTTTTTCACAAAAAGGATTGGCATACCCGCCTTCCTGAAGCCATTTAGGCTTATCGAACAACTTGGAAAACCACTACTAGATTTACTCCTTTTGAGTTGGTTTATGGAAAATTTGCATCCATGCCTATTGAGTTTCACCATAAGACTCTCAAGATGGCATTGGAGTTAGATATTAATCTTACCAAGGAACAAGAGGACATGCTCCTATAGCTTAATGGATTGGATGAGTATAGGAAGTCTGCACTTCACAACACAGAACTGATATAGAAGCAGAGAAAGAAGTGGCATGATAGATTCATCAAGGATAATAAATTTTCCATTGGTGATTGGGCCTTTCTCTATGACTCCCACTATCAGCATACTCTAGAAAATTTTTAGACCCATTGGTTAGGGCCCTATGAAATAGTCTAAGGTTTTGACAATGGTGCAGTTCAACTATCTACAATTGATCCTGTCAGATTCAAACTGCTTGTCAACGGGCATTGTCTTAATATATATCACAAGCCTGTGAGTCATCAAGAATTCCTACATCAGTTCCACCAAAGCTTAGATAGCTCCACTCCTACAGCCAAAGCATCTGGGTCTTCCACCCAGATTTCTTCCAAACTGTGATTTTATCATAGATTCCATAATAAAAATTTCACTCCTTTGAATTGCTTTCTCCGCAATAAAAATCCACCTCACCTCCTCTCTCTACCATGTGTCCATTCCATTGCATCACTCCATTAGTTCATGTAGCATTGAATCACACTCTTCCTGCAGCAACTCTCAGGTTAGTAACACATACTTTTGCATGTATATTATTTTATTCATTTTTTATCTTGAAAAAGTGTTCTTTTGTTTTTCCTATTCTTACACGCAAAGGCTTGGTGGGACCCATGCCTTACACTTAGTTGGGGGGAGGGGTTATTTAATTCTTGTTTCAAATATTTCCAAATCAATTTTAGCATGCAAAAAGGCAAACTTTATTTCTTTCTTGTCTTTTCATGGTGACTGTCGTCGTGTGGAAGCTTATATGTCCTTCCATGATTAAGTCATCATGATTTGAAAGCAATTTAAAGTTAAGGTTCACTTAATAATGACATATTTTCAATGTGTTCAGGTGGTGGACCTTAACATGCGTGAATATATTTATGAATACCATTTGAAATAATGCTTATTTTCCTGGAATTAAAAGCTATTTTGTACTTAAATTTTTCTCGTATCAAGCACCTTGCATCCGTAAGAAGTCTTGCATTTTTCTAGTTTTATGTAGCTTCTGTGGAACTCCTACAGAGCTGTTTTTGTCATTTACAATGGGTAGAGACCTTCAAAGGCATGAGCCTATAGATCATCAAGTTCTACTTGGGGACCTGACTACCTATGAATTGTTTCAGAGAAGGGGATGGTTGGATTACTGCCTAAGCCTTAATGGCTTTGATGAATAAATTGCTTTTCAATTTCTGAATACTCTGAACAATGGGTTTGCACTAGTTAAGGGTTAGAGGATAGAATTCTCAAAGGATATCATGGCAGAAGTTTCAAAGTTTCCATAGGAAGGAGAAAAATGGAGTAAGGATATTGACTTGCGCTCAGTCAAGGAACAATTTACCCTACATGGTGACCTATGTTTGGATATTGATAAGAAGCGAGGGACTTCAATAAAATCATTACCCATGGAGTTTATGAAGCTGACTAAGTTCATAATTTCCTATTTCACTTGTGAAGGCCGCTACAAGTACCTCCATGGACTGCATTTCAAGATTCTGAGTGCCCTCTGCCATGAAAACAAGCCACTAAACTTACCTAGTTTTCTATTTAATATTGTAAAAGAGAAGGAATCTCTAGTATAGTCAGGAAAAGCTCAATCTATTTCCCATCACTGTTTAATTGAGCTAGTTGTAGAAAGGGAATTAGTTAAACAATCAATTGGAACTTGGGAAGAATTATTTTCCATGAAAGAAACGGCACCTAGAGTCATTGGCCCTAGAGGTTAGGGTGTAGGTTGTAGGGTTAATACAACAGTAGGGGTTCGTAAAGTAATTCAAAAAATAGAGCTCATTCCTAAATCATCTTCTTCTAGACCTACCATATCTGAGAAAGGAGCCGGCAATGTTAGTACTCCTATATCTGATAAAAAGAAAGGAAAAACTAGGGAAGTCGATGTCACTCCTGATACTTCACCTTCTGAGGAAACTAGGTCTTCTATCATGAAGGACAAAGGTAAAACCATAGAGATAGAGGGTATGACTATGAATCTAGAACAACAACCGCCTGATAATGAAAATATTGGTAAAATAGCTGAGGAACCCTTTCCCGCTCCCAAGGAGGCTATGCCAGAAGAACCTCATGTAGCCATTACAAAGGAGGTGTCCTCAAGTAGGAAGAAACACAAGGATCCTCTGAGCTCTTTTCACACCCCTTTCAGGGAAAGTGCTAGAATTTTTTCTAGTACCAATAAAGTAGACAAAAACCCTGATTCAGTTATAAATGTTGAATCCTCTAAATCTGTAGAGAAGTCCTCTTTAGAGGCAATGGCTCCAAAAAGAATAGATAGTGACACCATATCCCACATGATGAATGATAAAGTTACGTCTGACCCAAAAGTTGAATACATCCTCGTAGACAATGATAAGGATTCTAAGGAAATAGAGGGATTTTTCAATAACTCTGTCGGGCAAGATATTGATGACAGTTTAGAAAATCTACCCCCTGGTGAATTCCCTACAATGGATGAGGTCATTGTTGAAGAGGTGTTTGAACAAATGAGTAGAGATGGATTGGACACGCTGGTCAAGGCAGATGAGTCATCCCAAGTGGATGATTCAATAAAAACCCTTGTGACATGGAGAGGAAAAGCTTCCATTGATGAATCCTACCAAGCAGATGATTCAGTGAAAACTCATGACAAAGGAAAAGGGGATACTTCCACTGAAGAGGAAGTAGTAAAAATCCCTCAAGCTGCATTCAGGTGGATTAATATTATTTAGCAAGAACCCATGCCACCACCGGATTTATCCACACATTTAGCAGAAGGATTGAGTTTGTACAAAAATTTCACATGGGAAAAGACACAATGGGAATTGGAAACAGAAAAACTGAAAAGGATAATTGAGGAAGAGGCTTGTCAACTTGAACATAAAACAAATCAGATTGTAGTATTGGAGAGGAGAATTGAAAAGATCATTAAATTGATTCCTCCAGCAATGGCATGTAGGTTACCATCTTCAATTTTTGCTTTGTTCCTTAAGGAACAACTTGTTAACTTTCAATTGACAAGGATTGTAGAGGGATTAAATCCTTCTATTCCTACACCTCAAGAATTTTATGATGCCTTCCTGTCAGTACCCATGCCCATCAAAAACATATTATGTGAATTGTATTTACACAATCTAGTTGTGCCAGACAATAGGGATTGGAATTCACTTCTGTACATGGGAGATGTTCAGTTGAGGGCAGTAATGTCCTAGATTCAAAATGAGATTAGTAGAGAGAATCAGGCTCTGCCATATAGAGACAATGAGATAGACACACCCCTCATGATGAGACCTAAAGTTCAAAGTTCTAGGTGGTCTTTCCTTGATTGGATCTCAATCAAAATGAATCCTAGTGGGTCTTTCAAGGTCCTTCTATTCAGAGAGAAGGTATACATAGATTGGGAAAAACATTCATCACGGGATATTGAGGCCACAATTGTAGCTTGCAGATAGAGGTGGATTCAGATGCCCCATGATTTAAAAATTAGGGAACCTCATTCTCCACAGAATTTAACTCTTGCCACTTGCCAAATCCCATGGTTTATAATGCAGGGCCAAATGCAGCTACATTATTGGATGCCCTTAAGGTTTCAACATCCTATCCTCCTGTAGCCTTTACTGGCAGTAAATGAGAATGCAAAAGATCATGATATGATTCAGGAAAGACAGAGGTGGGACAGACTTTGGGACACCCGTGGATATTTCAACCATGTTGATGAACCAGGTGAGAAGGCTGCCAACGACCTAAGGCTTAGGTCCAAGATCCATAATTTCATGACTGTTCGGGACCAGCAATAGTGTAGTTGGGGGAACGATGATCCTCTAAAAAGGCCATCTTTTCCATAGTTCTTACTTTTTTGTTCCAGCAGTTTTCTTTCAAAACAGAGATTTTAAACTTATGGTTTTATATGTATATTTTATATATGTAAAGACATAAGTAGGTAAAATGGATGGTAGGAACATGATGTATTTTTCTTGGAACTGATAGATAGAAGTTGCAGGATATAAGTAGTTTCATGCTAAATAAATAATCCTATTTCCTATGCTATGTTTATGGGTAGTCTCCTTCATGTAGCTGAATACCATGCAAGAGTATCAAATGGAAACTAATAATTATTTCTTAGTATTACATGATAAAATATATTTATGTGCCAAAAGTTATGTATGCTAACCATTTTGTGGGAATCAAGTCATGGGGCATTCAATAATACCATCATGGTGTTGAAGGAGTCAATGACATCTGTTGCCTGCAAAAGCGCCAGCATAAACAAAGGAATTAAGTAAGTGATTGAAGAAGGGCATCCCATAGGACTTTCATAGAGGAACAAGTCAATTCAGTTCCTGAGTAAACACCACGCGTAGATCTTGAACCATTGCATACTATATTTTGGGAAGAACTTGAAGACTTACTCTTGTTTTTTGATATTTTCTATTATGAGGACTTTGTATCAATTAGTGATCCTCAATAATGGAGTGATCCTAGATTTAGGGAGTAGTGTAGTTTCTCTTTAAATAAACCAACTTTTGTAACTCTCTAGGAGTCAAGTTAGTTGATATAATTTTTGGAATAGAAGTTGACATTGTAACACTATTTTACTTTCCAGGTACATTTTCTCCATGAATGAATAGAGTGCATAATTTGAGTTTCAGTCTCTTATCTTGATTTCACTTCTATTCACTCATCCAAGGGGGCCCACTTGGTGAGTGAATTTCTTTATTAGAATAGAAGTTATTTCCTTGTTCATTAAGAAGTAACTAGAACTCTATTATTCCTACAACTAGTGGTAACAGAACTGGTGGACTGTTCCTACAACATAGGCAAGTAGAGTAACCCCTATTCATGATTACTATTTTCTTAGAGAAAATGCATTTACTTGAGATAGTATAGATTCCTGAAGCTTAATATACTTTGCAAATACCATTCCAATTTTACGTCCCTGGTCAATAATTAAATGAGACTAAATAATCCACTTAGCAGCCATTTAGGGTGTCCAATCCTGAAATAGTAGTCCAATGCTATGTGTTTCGAAGACAATTTTTTAGCCAAGCACCAAGACTCACACTTGATGCATTCTATCTTTTCTTTCTCTTGCCCTTATTCCACCTTAAAGGATTCCAACATCCATATACATAATTATACCTTGTAGAGGTGTGTGGGTGTCTTAAACCATGTTAATTTTCTCTACTAGGGCTGTTATGAGTCCAACCTAGTTCAACCTTGTAGTCGATTTCTCCAATCTTTCACAAAAAGGCCTAATAGGCTAGTAGCCCTATTAGGTCTCCTACTCTGAGAAAATAGTGATTTTCTCTGAACTCCTCCAAAGGAACCTTGAAAATTTTATTAGGATTTTTGGAATATTTTTCAACCCCTCAAGGATTTTTGGGGTCTTGGGGTCACCACCTTTCGTATTGTACCCTAACTCTAAATGAGTAGTTTTAAGGGTTTTCTAGGATTTCTCTGGCTCTTGAGAGAGATGAATTGAATTAGTCAATCAAATGGATTGGTTAAACCCTCTCCTTCTCACAAAAGTATGGAACCACTCCCAACTTAAACTTACAAAAGGAATTTCAACTCTTTCTATCCACCTCTGCAAATGGTGCTCTCTGCACTTTGGTCTTCCCTTGTCGGGCTCACCGCTGGCTCACCTAGGAAAAGAATTTAAAAATAATTTCTCTGCAATTAAGGTCCCAAGAAACTAAAAAATATATTTACATGGAGTCTATTCACTATTCCCAAGAGTCCATACCAAAAGGACAGTGGGAAATTGAATTAGATCTCTATCTTTGCACACTATCTCGATTGAACTAGTGACAATGTCAAATCAAAAAATATTTAAAAAGAACAAGAAACTAAATCAAAACACCTATATAAAGGAACATAAAACTATTAAAACATCTACTCTAATAAATTCATGAGTTATGGTGAAAGATTTAATCCATTAACTCCTACTGTTACAAAGATAACTCAAATTGCACACAAAAGAACACAAAATATTTATTGCTTCCAAATATTGTCCATACAAAGGGTGTCAAAGATTTATTCATGGTCAATCCATGACATAAGTAGTATGGTGATGTAGTTAGTTACCTCTTAGGGATATTTTCCATCAAGTTATCAAAACTTGACAATGTTGTCTGAGCAACATTTCAAAGTTGCAAAAGTTGCAAAATGCAAGTTTTACAACTTTTAATAATTTCTTGCAAAACTAACTTACTGAGTTCCAATGCTCACCAAACCTTGCCAAAATCTCTAATCATCATTGAAAGATGATTATAACTCATCCTAGACCCTATTGAATCATGCTGACATCATCCATCCAATTTCGCAAATCAGGAGGCTTTACAACTTTCTAGGCCCTAATTGCAACTTACCAAAAAGGTCCTAAAATTCTATAAACAAAACCCTATTGTATCTCTACCATGGTCAAAATGACCATAAAGAAAATATTAAAAATCCCTAAAGGCTTACACACACCAAAATGAACTAGGATTGATTGAACAACCCAAGTTTACTCCTACACCATTCTCCCCCTCTACACAACTTTCAAGTAACATGAGAAGAAATTAGAGATAGGTCAATGCCTAATTTATTGAATTTACCTTCCTCCACCCATGTGGATTTAGATTTTGGTTGACCCCTCCACTTTACTAGATTCTCCATATATACCCTTTGTCTGGTTGACTTCTTCACCCTGGATTGTAAGATCCTCTTTGCTTGGTGCTTGGGTTTGGGAGGTAAGACCTCAGTGCTGACATCTTCCAATATCTCTTTGCTGGTCTAGTTCAAGTTTGTCATTGGTACCTTTAATGTCACCAATTCTACCACATTGAACATTGGTGAAATACTCAAATCTAAGGGTAATTCCACCTTGTAAGCATTATGTCCATATTTGGCTAACACCTTACATGGTCCCACTCTTTTCAACTATAAATTAGTTGGCATTCCTTTCTCTAACCTTGACTTGTTTAGATGAACCATGATATAGTCTCCTACTACAAATTGTACATCCCTCATTGACATATCCACTTTAACCTTCAATTTTTTGGTAGCCTCTTTGATAGTCTTTTTCACTTCATCTTGTATCTCCATCATTGTCTGGGATAAATCCTCTGCATAGCCACTCCTGTGCTCCATAGCCCCCAAATCTCTAAGTTCACACACTCCTCTTGGATGCAACCTATAGACTACCTCAAAAGTACTTTTTCTAGTAGTCCAATTTACACTATCATTATAGGCATACCTATCTTGTGGAATCACTAGATCCCATGTCTTCCCATAATCCTTAGTTAGGAATCTAAGAAAATTACCTAACACTCTATTGATCACCTCAATTTTCAACCATCTTTTTGTGGATAGTAAGCTGATCCAAATGAAAAATTTGTACCCAATCTACTCCATAGAGTCTTTCAAAAGTGACTCATGAACTTGATATTCCTATCTAATACAATTCTTAGGGGTAGCCCATGTATCCTCACAATCTCTTTGAAGAAGAGATGAGAAATATAAATGGCATCATGGGTGCTTTTACAAGGAATGAAATGACTCATTTTACTAAATCTATCCACCAATACATAAACAATATCTAACCATGTATTTGTCTTAGAGAGACCTACAATAAAATCCATGCTAATTCACTCCCAAGATCTATTGGGAATAGGAAAAGGTTGATACAAACCTGCATTGTTAGCTCCTCCTTTGGCTTCCATACAAACCACACATTGTTCAACATATCTTCTGAGATCTCTTGGACACTTGGGCCAATGATAAAACCTTTGTACCAACTCCATTGTCTTGTTGATTCCAAAGTGTCCACTTAAGCTACCATTGTGCTTCTCATGAATGATATTTTCTCTCATTTAACCCTTAGGTACACATAATTGGTTTCCCTTAAACAAGAGTCCACTTTGAAGAGTATATTCTACAACCTGACTATGAAAGTGGTTTTGGAAATCATAACATACCTTATATGCTTCAGAAAAGTCTTCATCATCTCTATAGAGGTCCTCAAAACTCTCTATGCCAATAATTTGAAGTTGAACCTCTTGAACTGTCAAAATCCTCCTACTTAGTTCATCTTCCACCTTATTCGACTGTCCCTTCTTGTGCTTAATAGTAAAAGTAAAGGCTTGCAGATATTTCATCCACTTCAAATGCCTATTACTCAATTTCTCATGTGTATTAATGTAACTTAGTGCCTAATTGTCTATGAACACTACAAACTCCTTAGGAAGGAGATAATGCCTACATTTCCTAAGAGACTACACTATAGCATATAGCTCCAAATTATAAGCAGAGTACTTCTTTTCTTCATTGAGATTTTCACTAAAGAAATTTATAGGCCTCTCCTCTTGGCTCAACACTCCTCCTATTGTCACTCCACTTGCATCACACTCTATAGTGAATAGCTTATAAAAACTAGGTAACACAAGGATAGCTTGGGTAGCCACTTGTTCCTTCAACTTCTCAAAGGCATCCCCTACTTCAAGAGTCCATTTTAACTTGGTCTTTAACCCTCCTTTAATAGTGTCTAGCACTGGTGCCCAAACGACACTGAAATTCCTTATAAATTTCCTATAAAACTGAGCTAACCCATGAAATATCCTTACCTCTTTCCCTGTGGCTGGTTTTGGCCAATTCAAGATAGTATCCACCTTGCTTGGGTCCATTTTCATTGAACCTTGAGATACTACAAACCCCAAATACACAAGTTCTTGCTTGAAGAACTCACACTTCTCTAGATTGATGGAAAACGTCTCCTCCTCCAACCTTTTGAGTACAATCTCCAAGTGTTCCAAGCGTTCCTCTATTGTCTTACTAAAGATGAGTATATCATCTAGATACACTACCACAAATCTTCCACTGTAATCCTTAAGCACCTCATTCATGCACCTCATGAATGTGCTAGGGGCATTTGAAAGGCCAAATGGCATAACTCACCACTCATACAACCCATCATCGGTTTTAAAAGTTGTCTTCCATTCATCCCCATCTTTTATTCTAATCTAGTGGTACCCACTTTTGAGATCCAACTTAGTGAAACACTTTGCCCCTCCAAGATAGTCCATCAAATCCTTAATTCTAGGTATAGGAAATCTGTATCTAATAGTAATTCTATTGATAGCTCTAGAATCAGTGAAATTTCTCCACTTACCACCTTTCTTGGATTCCAAGACCACATGTATGACACATGGACTGATTCTCTTCTTTAATAGTACTTGGTCTAATAGCTCTGGCACTTGTCTAGCCACTTTTTGATTCTTATTGGGTGTGAGCTTGTGAGCTGCCTTGTTGGGAAATGAAGCCCTTGGGATGAAATCTATCTATCGAATGATAATCCTTTTAGGTGGAAATGTTTCTAGTGTTCCATCACTGATTATGTCCTTGAACTTTCCAAGTAATTTTTGGACTTCTTCTGATATAGGTGTTGGAGTAACCTTTTCTTCTTCCTTGGGTACCATAAATATAGCATAACCTTCACCTCCTTCTTGTTTAAGAGTGTTAAGGAACTCTTTCCCATTGCTTAGTAAGACACTAAGGGTCTTTGACTGTGATTCCTCTTCCTCTAATAATGACTATATCTTTAATGTACTACCATCCTTCTTGAATGAGATGGTTTTCTCTTTCCCATCATAGATGTATCTTCTATCATATTGCCATGGTCTTCCCAATAGGAGATGGCATCCATCCATAGGAAAAACATCACAAATCAACTTGTCTTTGTATCCTCCAATGGAGAACTCAACCCATGTCTATTCATTCATAAGAACACTTTGTCCCTTATTCAACCATGTCACCTTGTATGTATTAGTATGGGGTATCTGTAATGCCCCGCTAGGGAACCCAAAAGAGATTAACCTAGAACATGATACTATGTTTGCTGAATAATTTTTTTTTATGTTAACATAAAGAGACATACATTAATGCGGAAGCAATTACCATTTATAGACATCTTACACTCACATAGATTACATGACTCAAGGGTTCCATGATGTGGAATTACTTAAAGAAAAACACAACAAACAATATAACAAAAGATTCCATCTGATAGATATAACAAATACAACTTACATAACCATAATTACAATCCTCATGGATAACAATGAAACCACCATAAAATCACATCCACTGCACATGTCACAGGGTATGTGGTAATCACTCTAATCTACTTAATTTACAATATCCAAATTAGGTATCACATGCGATACTCTAATACAAGATTTACAATAATGAAATTACATAATAAATGATGAAGTAACATAAAGAGCTCATCTACAAGAACCATCAAGCACCTGGTACAAGGACATCAAATCTCAATGGGTAAAGAATCACTACCACCTGTCCATGTGGAACTACAAAGGTTCACCCCACTGTACTGAGGAGATAACAACATACCCCAATCAGATATCCAAAACCAATAAGGAATAACCACTAAGCAAGGGATCCTAATAGCTCTCTAACCCAGGTACACCATAACTCATAAAAGGTAAGACTCACTAATCTAGAGGCAACTAACATATGTAGGAAATCTAGCATGTGTAAAGGAAGGTGTCATCATGTATGTCTAACCCTTAAGTTTTGTCCTAGCAATTCGAATGGATTCCAACACTTAAGTGACCATAAATAGAGCTAATGACCTCTCGAACTGACAAGGCCACTAACTATGTCAGGTACCCCTCAAGGCAACTAACATCTTCTCATCACCATATTAGTCTATACTAGCACTCAAGCATGGGTGAGGACACATCTTATTAATTCTTTTTAATATCTCTCAATATGTCTTTAGTTATAACTTATTAAGTAAACTCAACAATAAGCAATCCAGTAGTCTCTTACAGACACAAAACTTATTGCAAGCCACCCCCTACTACTCATCTAGGTAACCTACCCTAGGCTCACAGATCCTACAAAGATCTAGCATAGGTCACACCCTAGTGTACCCCAAATTCAGTATCCAACACATCAGGAATGGTCACATATAGGTACACATTTAGATACAAGATCGAAAGGGTCAACATGGTCAGTTTAGGGTACTAACATGAACACACACACCATATTATAACAGAAATGATAAACACTCCCCCTAGCCTATGTATATATCCTAGGTCATCTAATGCCCCCATAACAACGTATATACGCAAAAGAGAACTATAAAGATGCATAGAATACAAACGTCTTAAAAGACTGAAAAATGAACTATAAGCATTTAATCACTCATAGATACCATGAACATAAACTCCATTTAGACAATCACTTAATCTGAAATAATTAAGATCATTTGCATTAACTCCATTTATAAACTACCTCTAGTAATTAAATAAACTAATCAGAATATTCATTAATTATAACAAATTAATTGTCTAAA
>MU224673.1:103377-114736 GCA_018584345.1 Thuja plicata
AAAAAGGTAGCAGATGCATCCTCAGTGGATGCACCTTCTACTTCTGAATAGTTGACCCTCATGGTCTTAGGGGGAGCTATTCTAGCTCTGAACCCCTGTGTGGCTGGTATACTCACCTCTGAGTATGAATCTATGGATTCATGCATGTAATCATGAATTAAGTTTTTATGCATTCATGCATTGCCTTTACTTCATTCAAAACAAAATTTTAAATTCTCTATGTAAATCACTTTTCAGCAACAAGCATTAAATGCAATTGATCTTTATATAAATTGGAAAAAGATCTTAAAAACCTCACTTTGCATTTGAGATTGAATCATTCAAAAAGAAGATAGGCATCAAGCATCAAAGCACTAACAGCTTGAAGGATTAGTTGGTTTGTGGATAGATTACACTTGGAATGGAACCCTAGCAGTCACGTCATTTCAGAATCATCATGAAACCCTATTTAACCCAGTTACAAGTAAGTATGTCAACTCCTGTTGTATTCAAAATTGCTGAGAGGAAGAGATTTGTTTTTAAGAAGCATCCATTCAAGTCCATACTGGATGATGTCGAAAGAGAATTCTCTAGAACTCTACTAGGAGTTGTACATGTAGAAGACATCCATTGGTATGTCTATTGCAAGAAATAAATAGTTGGAGACAACAACATTGTATATCTCATGGGTTCTATGATGAAACTAGATTATACATTCAAGGATGAATATTCGCATCTCATTGATAACCCTATCTTTGAATATTCCAATGTGCATGAGTTTTATGAGGTAGAATGGGTGAAGATATTACTGAACATGATACATGATGATCTATACTGGATAGGTGAGGTTCCTATCCACATCACTACAGATCTAATTCATGAGATGACTGGACCTCCCAAGACTGGACAGGTTCTTCCAACTGGTAAAGATGTCAAGAAACAAGTTGAGTAGGCATGCTTATCCAGGAGTGATATGTGTGGTATGACAGTTGATCCCATCAAGGAAGATGACATTAAGCTAGTTACCATGATACTAGGTTATAAATTTCAGCACACAAGCAGACTAAATAGTGTATCTACAGGCACTATCTTAGAAGCAATAAAAATGGTGAATGATAATACTCAGTACAACCTATGTGAGATATTGTGCACTCAATTGATTGACAAAATCCAAGCTATCAAGCATGACAAGAGCAAGATATTTAGGTTTGTCTCACTGATCATATATCTCTACTTCCACATAGTAGGAAAGGTCGCAAATCTCTACCTAGACAAAAGAAAACCCACTATGTCACAAATTTCACTAAAAGCCACATCAGAGAGTAGTGTGAAGGATTGTATGGACATGGACATCAAGACATTCAAGATCAAGATGTAGAAGAGGTTCAGAATACCTGAGATAATAGTTGAGAAGTAAAAAGACACCATATGCTTCATGGTGGAGACTGGTTGTACTTGCATGGAGGCAGTTGAGGCTAGGACAAAATGGATTCATCCTCTTGGTTATGAAGTCAAAGAATATGTTTTGGAAGGTTATGCACAAGTCCTCTTATCTGTGCCCAAGGATCCTAATGAACCTAGATGGGGCACTTACATAGAAAAGACAAATCAAGTTGCTTCTATCTTATACAGCACTGAGAACAAAAGGAAGGCATCTAGGATTACCTCAAATATCCTAAAAATTCATGGTGTTACACAAGAAGATATTGACAAAGCTAGAGAAGCTAAGATAGCCAAAGAACTTGAGAAGACTCCCACATAAGTAAAAATAGAAAAGACTGATGATATGCCCAAGAAAAAGAAGAAGAAATCAAAAGAAGATACATATGCACCATCAACCACCATTGATCTGGATGCATCTCCAACATCAGTACCTAGCAAGAAGTCTAGAGGAAGGAAGCAAGTGCCCACTAGTCATCCATCCTCAAGAACTAAAAGGAGCAAGGTAAAGAACACACAAGCTCCTCCTGAGGTAGGTTCCAGACCTAGTCTTAATGTCTTAAGGAACAGAATTGTTAATGAAGGAAGACTAGAGTCTCTCAAGAATGTATATGAAAAATATCAAGAGATAGACAAATCAGAGATTCATTCTATGATCATCTCTCATATGATTAAGTTCAATAGGACTATATTGGAACTTAGGACTGTCATACCAGATAAGGTATGGAACATACTTGATATGTTAAAGAGGAAAGCAATTGAAGAAAATATGAGGATAAGAGAAGAAACATTGCATAGTCTTCTCCTAGTGTGCTCGCATGATGAGAAAGTCATTTTGTTGGATTTAGTAAAGCCGCACCTAAGAACCAAAATAATAATTATTCATATCATGAACAAGGAGTATGATCTGGTTGGTGAAGAGACTCATAAAGCATTTGAGCAGGTATTTCTGGATAGACATATGTATCCATCAATGATGCCTACAGCTAAGGAAACTCTAGTTCCTCCTAAACAGGTTGCAGGACCAGTAATTCAGAATGCACCTAAGATAGGTCAACAGGTTTCAGCGCCCTCAGTCTCAATAACATCTAATACAGCAAAAGATTCAGGGGATACTATAGTGATTGATGATATCAAGATATCTATGATCGCTTCTGATAATGATATGGATAAAGTTGAAAAAGAATTTGTAGAGACAGAGAAGGCATGCACTAATGATACATCTTTGCAACAAGATAAAGTTCCCTCTATAGATTCAACAAACTTGAACAAAGAGGAAGACAATCAAAACAATTAGACACCAGTCATGGAGATCCCAGTTAAAAGTGAATGCATGGATACTAGTCAGAATACCATATTCACACCATCCATTCAACCATCTACCTCATTGATGTCAAGTTTAACTCCTGACTCAGCAAGTCTGGATGCTTGGGGAGAAGAAGAAATGATCAAGATCAGTGTCCTTGCCATGGAAAATTCCAAAGAGAAATAGGTTATGAGGAATCCTCTTTTCTTGGAATCAGTAAACATTTTGAATTACCTAGTACCTATGGACAAAAAAGTAGCAAATATTTAGTCAGTTGATGATGTAGACAGTATACTAACAAGCTTCAAAGCACATTTTACAAGCTTAGTAGACTCAGCTACTAGAATTGTAGAAGATGAGTACAAAAAGGAAAGGTTGAATGAAATAGTAAATAATTTTTCCTTAGATTTAAAATCATTGAAGATTGGTCAGTCTATGTTGAAAGAGTTGGTAGCTAAAGGCAAAAATGTAATAGCCAATTGCATGGATAGGGTGAAATTGACCTCTGAACATATCAAGAAGATAGAGGAGGTAGATATATTGTTTGACAGTATTAGGAAATTAGTCGAGACATCCACACAAGACATGAACATCTACAACAATATCTATCAAGGTCAGCTTGACAAAATAGAAAAATCTAAAATGGAGATCAATAAGATAAGGACCCGATAGACTCAGTTGAGAAATGCACTTGTGCCCTCCTTAGAAGTTCTATATGAGAAAATAAAATAGATTGATGCCACTATTATCACATATGATCAAGGTTCCTACATGGACCTGATAAAAATGGAGAAGCTCACTTATGCTCTATGCGCCCATCTCTAGACAGTTGATGCAATGAAGGCATTCTGGCAGCAAGAGATAAAGAATCTTCAGGTTGTATATCTAGATGTATATATGGAGTAAGTATCTAGAGACTTTCAATTTTGACACCTTTGTCATTAATGTCAAAGGGGGAGTAATATACAAGGAATATGTGTATATATGGGGAGTAGTATATATTATAAAGTATAATGATATACAGTTTTTGTGTTAGTCAATTTTGAGTAACTTGGCCACATTCCTTTATTGCCATTAATTAAAAAGGGGGAGATTGTTGGCAAGTTGACTCCCAAGGATTATATGGATTATTTTGTGTTTTCATTATGGCAACAAAGACATATGAAGTTTTGACAGTCAACTATGAAGAGAAAATTGACTAAGTGTGGAAGACAAAACATAACAGTGACTTGCAGTCGATCAGGGCATTAGAGAATGTGTGTACGATCATCTCAGGATATGCACATTCAGAATTAAGCTCTATGGTATGTTAGTTTTCTTACCCTATACACGCATGGTACAAAATGCAAGTACAGACAAGTTACAGAAAGAACAAATACACTAGCAGTCCAGAATACAGAGTATGAAGCCAACTTCATTATTAGGATTAGCGTGTAATGTTTTGTTATGTAAAGGCTAAGTTCCTATTGTAATAAGTTTTTTATCATGTGTTAAACACACTTAAGCCAATTTTTTTGGAAGTGTTGTGTATTATGTTTTTGGGCCGACTAAAGTCTTGTTTATAGTCGCATTTATTCAGGCATAAAGATATATATATGTAATGCAAAGATACATTTGAAGCATCATCAAAATAGTCAGAGAAGATGAATAGAAGAGTAGTATGAAGATATCAGTATGAGATAGAGCCCTTAAAGAAGTTAAGAGAATAAGTGCATAACTGGAACTGATCAGACATCTATGTCACATACAATAGTTCACTTTTGGATATAGTGCTTATCTATCCTCAGGAGGTTGTAGCCTTCTTTCTCTTTGAGCAGTGAGCTCTTACATAGTGAGTCCTCACCCCTAACAGGTTTTTTTGTAAAATAATCCTAACAGGGTCAGACCCTTAACTAGGTCATTGTACTTACATTGTAAAGACTACTCCTAACAGGGAAAAGGAACTCTAACAGGTTCATTATACTAGTGCAATATTTGTGGGTACTAATTCCCACCAGGGTTTTCCTCTAATCAAGGTTTCATCGTAATCATATCTTGTGTTATGTGATCTTGTGTTAAGATTCAAGTTTTATATAATTGATTTATGTTTAAGTTGCTGAATTTGAATAAATAGCTAAACACAGATTCACCCCCCCCCTCTCAGTGTTTCCAACAGTCATCCACTTATGATGATCTTTGTTGGTCGCTTGGGAACTGAGAATTAATATTAATATTACCTACATCTTCCTAGATGATATCCGCCACCTTTTACAGTGTTTCAAATACCAAGTTAAAATCTAATTGCACATTGACTATCATTTTTGGAATGGCCTCCAATCGCATGGTCTATCTCAAATAAAAATACTCCACCCAAAGATCTTCTTCGGTGACTGTCAAATATTGGTTTTTCCCATGGCATAACCAACTCCATTAATGTTTCATGGGTCTAACCAAGAAAAAACATGCATGCAACACATAGCACACTAGTAAAATTGGCCCCTATTTTTGACAAAAAATTGGTTGAATTATCTACGTAGATTGGTCGAAAGACCCACAAATTCCTTTGTCAGTATTTTTATCATTGAAAGATTGACACGTTCTTGTTAATGTTGAAATTTCTACACAAACTTGGTCAAAGTTAGCATATTCAAATGCCCACATTATTTGTCAAAATTGTGCCAAACATTCATTGAAATGTTTGAAAAGTTTTGACCAAATTTAGTCAAAATGTTTGAAATTTTTTGACACAGAATGGTTGAAACATTTCAACTAAACTCTTTCTGCTTCGACCAGGATGCCAAAACCACAATGCAATATTTTGACACAGAATGGTCAAAACATTTCAACCAAACTCTTTATGTTTCAACCAGGATGCCAAAGCCATGATGCAAGCTTTCGACCAATTAATGTCAAAATTTTGATAAAAATTGAATTAAAAAAAAAAAACAAATTCTGAAACCAAATAGCCTCAGTTTTGGTATTCGGCTTCAATAGAAGATGGACCAATAAAAAATTGCTTCTTTCTCTCTAACAAACAAGTCTTGAGCCAAGTGAGAAGCTATAAGTTCATGAATTCAAGTTATAGCTTCTCACTTCGTTCAAGACTTGTTTGTTAGAGAGAAAGAAACAATTTGTTATTGGTTCATCTTCTATTGAAGCCGAGTACCAAAACTGAGGCTATTTGGTTTCAGAATTTTCTCATTGAGTTTGGTATTCAATCTAAACAACCATCAATCATATTTTGAGACAATCAATGTGCTACTCAAATATCATGTATCCCAATCCATCATCAAAGGACCAAGCATATTGACATCCATATACACTACATTGGGGATCTCATTCATGGACAAGTCATCAGTCTACTATTGCCCAACATCCAAGCAAGCTGCCAATATTTTTACCAAAACTTCACGCAAAGAAAGTATTCTTATTTGTTAAGTTTGTTGGGGGTGTGGGAGGCTTCATCTTGTGGGGGGCATACCTGATCTTCTTGTACCTTGATCCATAGATTTTAGTGGACCTTTGGGCTTTATGGCTCTGTCCTAGTCAAAAATTTTCCCATTGTGCAACCTACAAAATTTGCGGTGCTCATCTTCATTCTTTTCCTTCCGGAGATAGAATTGTTACATATTATGTTTTTTAAAATAAGAATTGTTGTATGGGGGAAAATGAAACAAATGTGTAACTTAGTTATCAGCAAACTCTTTGATTTCTTTGTGGATTAATAATATTTTCCTCATATGATGTATTCAACTTTAACCAATATTACTGAAAGGAGATACACACATCCACAATATCATGCAAGAGAGAGGGGGCATCAGAGGATGCAGGGGGAGTGGTGAGTACAAGGAATGTACCAATCATCACATTCACACCTTAGAGGTTAAATTTATGTCACGTCAACCTCCTGAATTAGAAAAAGAAGAGAAGTTCAACATAAGAAATATAATGTAGAATCCATAAATCAACATTAATATTTTGAGTAATTATAAACAAATAAATAGTATAGTGTAGACTTAAAGTTTTATATGAGACATGTTGAGTTTATTTTTCAAAGGCCTTGTCATTATTATGAAGGCAGAGGAAGATGAAGTGAAAGAAATAGGATATGAGTGACAAAAAGAAAGCAAACATAAGACTATTCTATACCTATAGAAAGATTCATACAAGAGTAATGTATTTGGAAAAGAAAAATACTAACAAGATTTTATTCAAGCATGACAAGTTACTTATTGTTAATTAAACTCAGACAACTATGTTGCCTAACTTTTGTAACCTATATTTTTTGAAGATATTGTAATATCCCCTACCAGTTTGAACCAATTATTTTTCACTTATTTCAATTGAGTATTTTGTCAAACAGTTGGTATGCATGTGAGAATGAAGGGTTTTTCTTTGATAGTTATGTTTTGCCGATACTGCAAACTTCATTTCAGCAGATTTATTGATATTGATATTCATTCATAGAAATGAAGGAATGCAGGGAATTTATTGATATTGATACTCAATCTTCAAGTAACAAATTGCTGTTATCACAAAACATAAATTGATATACAAAGGAGGAGATTGTTTAACTGCAGATTGATATTCTGAGCAGCAATTTACAGAATAATAAATTACAAACCAACCTTATATTGTTAGCATGAACATTTGTTGGTCATTACTTGAAATTGGAAGTTTGAAATTGATAAGAGAAATAATGAATGGTGCACAAGTCTTCATTCTGCAACAAACTTGGAGAGTCCACTTTTGACTTCTGTGAATGCTCAGAAACCTTTTTGCTGCCTAGATATGACCATCAAACTACCCTTCTAACTCTCAACGCCACTTCATACATTGTATGATGGACCAAATACCAAGGACTTGGTTTCTTTCTACACCAACATCATGAATGTATTCAAGGCCAGTCAACCAACCCATGCTAATTCTCTATTTTTTTACGCCCAGCGCCTTACAAGCTTCACACCAAGTTATCATTTTCTTTTGCATTCAGGAATGAAGAAAAGAACCACATAGAATTTCTAAATATCCTTTTGACCGGCTTTGAATAGCCTTAGTGGCCCAACTAACTAAATTGTTTTGGTGGAGTCCTCCCTCCCTATTCCATCAGCCTAAATACCTATCCCTCCTTGATCATTTGAGTTAAATCAAGAGTTGTCTCAATGGTCAAGATTTGTTGGATGACTACTCCCTAGTATGGGTGGTTTCCCTTGACCGTAGTTCAGTCCTCTTGTATTGGTTGACTGGTCCCCTTACTCATATTTGCTTCAAACTTAACCTGCAAGTCAAGGCCCTGAACTCCTCCCTCTTCTTTATTGGGGGATTCCTTTCTTGTTGGTTCATCCTTTTGTATGTGGAATACCCCAACCCTTATGGTTGAGTGCTATGCCATCTTTTACCATTTACTATATACATGATCCAATTATCAGTCATATCACATATATAGTAGACTATGCATTCAACCAATGTAAGGACCACAATTTCCATTAGAATAAGCATGACATTGGGAGGATGAGAAACCTTTTTAGATGTTTAGAATGCTTGGGTGAGGGTGAGAAATAATATGCAAACCACTAAAAGGTCTGATAGTCTACACTTGATCAATGGATTGAGGATCAGAGAGACTCATCCTCTGTAACAGGGACTTGATGATTAGATTGAGAAGTGAGTTGTGGTGAATCACAAGATCAACAAATGGCTTCTCTTGACCTGTGGGACAAGGTCTTTGCTCATCATTACAAGGGAGATCAAAAGGAAAACACTTGATTGTGTCAATGTTGATCATTCCTTCTCAGCCAAACATTTCAAACCACTCCTTCAAATATATAAGTTTTGTCAGGGGGAATGAGAAAGGAGAATATTGATTGGGCAGCCATGTGGAATCTGAGGAGCAACCATACAGGATTTGTTAGCCCCAGGAAAGTATATGCCCAAACTATTTGTTTTCTATCACAAACAATGTGTATCACAGGCTTAAATAAGAGGGAGGCATTGGATAATGAAAGTCACAATATTTTCTTGCAAGAAAATCGGAGCATTTATTAGAGAAGGGAATATACTAACATAGACACCTCAGATTGTAGGCATGAGTGAAAGGAATTTGCATAACATTGCCAAAATACATAAAAACTTAAAATTCATAAACTTTCCATATTGGACAGTATTGTGCAAGTTGATTAGAGAAACACAAATTTGAAGAAAAGAATTCATTGCTTTACTAGATTGAATCTTAATACAAGAAAATCTCTTTATAAATTATTACCAAATATAGTGTCTTGGATTTCTCTTTTCTTTTTAAATACTCTAACTAACGATGATGGGTGTGACAATGTTTAGTGAGTTCTAATAATGTTAAACAAGGTGATCTTGAATTGTTCAAGCTCATGGCATGATTATGTTTAGTGAGTTCCTCTGTTCCAAACTGACTCTATGTGGCAAGTGGTCATTAAAGCTAATAGTAAGTTATAGAGAACTTAAATGTCATTGTCATACTCTATTTGTACAATAGTTCCAAGTGCTTCTCGTGAGATTAGGCTGCAACAAAGCTCATTCTAGGGATGAAAGAACATGTAGTGAATCAAGATAATTATAAATGACATCTATGAAAAGCATAGACAAGGCATGTGAACTATGTAGTAAAAATGGGGAAATAATGGGGAAACCAGTAAAAAGGCCCCGCCTAGGAAGATAGATGAGGATATACTGAAGCAACTAGATGGAGAAAGAGTTCCACATAATGTGTCTAGGTGTGGAGGTCCACGAGAAAAATTACTAGATAATTTGACCAGGGTTCAAGATGCATAACTACTAGAGTCTGGTTGGGAAGTGTTCAAATACTTCCGTAGGAGGAGAGAATATTTATTTCCACTATGCAATCCATGGAGCATAGACTTGAACAATTTTATTTTTCCTAATATATTTATTGATGTTGATTTTGTGAAAATGGTGGTTAAGAATTACCACCCAGGTTATAGAGATATCCTAGCTGCTGATGGTAAACCTATGGTGTGCATAGCTAGGGAAACAATTGCATAAGCATTCTATTTAAAGAAGTCAGCATCTGTATTTAGGAAAAGAATAAGACAATCTATAGAGGGAACTTGATTCCAAAGTTTATATTGAAAAATCAAGATAGGAGAATAATCGAAATCTACCCAATTTGAGAAGGAACCATTCAAATTGAGCTCATTTGAGGAATAATTCATCAAAACAAACTTTGGATTTTGTCAAGTTATAGGAGAGGATGAAAAAACAAAAATTCCAATTTCACATGCCTTCATTGGAAAACTGCGTAGCCTCTCCTCCATTTTCCATTCTCCGCTAAACATTCCACTCCTCCTTGGAAGTCTATGCAAGAAAATGTATGGTTTTCTGTTTGAAATTTTTAAAACTTCCTCCACAAACTACCTACATACTGTATAGAATTGCCTTTTAATGTTCAAAAACTTGTGTCCCATCTGCTGCGTAAGACACTTGGTGTTTATACTGGCCACTTGACATTGGTTTAAAATTTTTAAATTCTCTATGTTTCTACGTAGCTCCTTGGCATCATTACGCAGCCTTTACATGATTTCCTCTTGTTGTTTGCATTAAAAAGGTTAGCTTCCTTTCAAAACAAATTAATTGAGATTGGTTGCGCAACCCCTTTTCCTTGCAAACTCTTGCGCAAGCATCATTACCATGGGCAAGAATTATAAAAGAATTTCATTAACTTATACAAAAAATGATTGAAGGTGACATTTTGATCCTCAGATGTGTTTGAAGTAGTGAGCTATTTGACAGGATGTCTCAAAAGAAAAACATCACCATGCGAAGACAAAAATGCAAGTCATATGCATAAGAACATATAGTTTATCAAGGTACCCCAAAGTTTTCATTGACTCATGGAATGTGATATAATAGTTGGGAAACTCAATATGGATACATAGGAACCCATAGAGAATATAGGAGAATCTCCATGCCTCTCGAACATATGCAAAATTTGTAAGCTCTGATTGATCTATGCAAAATTTGTAAACTTTTGAAAAGTCAACAAAAGATGTGAAGGTAGTGAACAATGCTCAAGAAACAGTGTATAATGATATGCCAACAACAAAAGACCTCAAAATGAAGATGGTTGTTAAAGGGAAAAAGGATCTGATATAGTCAATTATTGGTTCAGAATCTTTGGGATTGCCACAACTCTGTGTTCAGATTAACACTTTACATCACTTTAGGACTGAATTGGAGTAGTTAGAGAAAATACTATCCATTGGCTAGAAGATTGATTTTTTAATTAAAAGCAATGAAACACTAAAATTGGCTTCCCTGACTATTAGAAGTGCCCCTAAAGCCAAGTTTGAAATTTACCATAAGGCCAGTACGGAAGGCATCCTGGAACTTTGTGAGTCTGCTGCGTATAAAGTGTATAAAGTGGTCTTCCATGACTTGAGAAGTAAACTATGGGATGGTTTTTATATGGGGTGAACTGCCAATGCAAGGATAGGACATTTCCTTGAGCAACTTGAATCAAACCTAGATATTATAGAAAACATTGTCCACACAAGAGTTCATACTCGTGCCCTTACAACATTGATGAAGGCCTATTTTGATGGATTTTTTGGCATTGTTGGGAGGAGGCCCTTGTCACGCATTTTCAAAATATGATTATGAAAT
>MU224673.1:165264-187896 GCA_018584345.1 Thuja plicata
CTCTTTGACACACTATACAACTCTCCACATACCTTTTGACATCAAGATTCATCCTCGGCCAATAGTAGAACCTTTGAACTAGTTCTTGTGTCTTTGTGATCCCAAAGTGACCACTCAATGCACCATTCTGCTTCTCTTGAATCATATTCTCCCTAATAGAGCCTCTAGGGACACATAACTGATTTCCCTTAAACAAAAGGTTACTTTGCAAAGTATATTTAGCATACTCACTATGGAAATGGTTCTTGTATTTAGCACATACCTTGTAAATGTCTGCAAAGTCCTCATCTTGAGCATATAGGTCCTTGAAGTAATCTATTCCCATGCTCTTCAACTGAATCTTTTGGATAGTAAGAGCTCTTCTTGATAATGCATCTGCAACTTTATTGAGGACACCTTTCTTTTGTTTGATATTAAAGGTGTAATCTTGTAGGTACTCAACCCAATTCATGTTCTTGTGGCTCAAATTCTCTTGAGAATTTAGAAAACTTAAGGCTTGATTATCTGAATAAACAATGAACTCCTTGGGCAGCAAGTAGTGCCTCCACTTTCCCAAGACTTGAACCAATGCATACAACTCAAGGTCATAAGAAGAATACTTCTTCTTTTCTTCACTCAACTTCTCAGAATAGAATGCTACTGGTCTACCCTCTTGGATTAGGAAAGCTCCAATAGTTATGTTGCTTGCATCACATTCAATTGTAAAAACCTTCTCAAAGCTTGGCAAGACTAGCACTGGTTGGTAGCAATCTTTTCCTTCAGCAACTCAAAGCTCTTATCAACTTGTTGATTCCATGTGAACTTTTTCATCATCCCTCCTTTGATTGTGTCCAACATAGGAGCAAAAATAGCACTAAATTGCCTTATGAACTTCCTATAATACTGAGAAAGGCCATGAAAACTTCTTACCTCTATTGTTGTCCTTGGAGTAGGCCAATTCATGATGGCTTCCACTTTACTTTTGTCCATTTTCAGATTACCATGACATAGAACAAATCCTAGGTACACCAGCTCTATTTTGATGAACTCACACTTCTCCAAGTTAATCATGAGCTTCTCTTCATGTAGCTTCTTGAGTACTAATTCCACAAGTTTGAGATGTTCCTCTCTTGTTTTACTAAATATGAGTATATCATCTAAGTATACCACTATAAACTTGCCAATGTGGTCTTTAAGTACTTCATTCATCAACCTCATAAAATTTGATGGAGCATTTGATAAGCCAAATGGTATGACTAGCCATTCATACAGCCCTTTAGTGGTCTTGAAGGTTGTCTTCCATTCATCTCCTTCATTCACGCTTATCTGGTGATATCCACTTTTTAAATCTGTCTTTGTGAAGTACCTTGCACCTCCTAGACAATCCATCAAGTCTTCTATCCTAGGGATAGGGAGCCTATATCTGATAGTGATCCTATTTATGACTCTGGAGTCAGTACATAATCTCCAAGTACCTCCTTTCTTAGGGGCTAGGACCATGGGTACAACACAAGGACTAATACTCTTCCTTATAAGACCTTGTTCTAACAACTCTTGAATTTGCCTAGCTATTTCCTCATTCTGTTGAGGAGTAATCTTGTAGGATTCCTTATTGGGTACGGTAGCTCCAAGAAAAAGGACATTCTTATGGGTTATGGGTCTTATAGGGGGTAAGGTTGATGGTTTTCCATCAATTACAATACCTTAATACTTCTGCAACATCTCTTGTATCTCTTGGAGCAGTTCTATTCTCTTCACTGTTTTATCTTCAACTTTCTTGGTCTTCAACATTAGTGCAAAGACAACTCCTTCTCCTTCCTCCATGGCTTCCAAGAACTCTTTCTCACTCACCATTAGTACATTGGGACCCATTTTCTTCATCTCTACATCTTCTAACAATGAATGAATTTTGAAAGTCATGTTATCCTTCTTGAAAGTATAGGAGTTCTTTACTCCATCATGGATAGCTTGGCGGTCAAATTTCCATGGCCTGCCTAGGAGCATGTGACATGCATCCATGGGCAGCACATCACATAGTACCTTGTCCTTATATCTCCCTATAGAGAACTCCACCCATGCTTGCTCATTCACTAAGACATGTTGTCCCTTATTGAGCCATGTTACCTTGTAAGGATGGGTATGAGGTATCCTTGTCATGCCTATCTTTCTGACTACTTCCTCTGACACAATGTTGTCAGTAGACCTCAAGTCTAAAATGACTCTACATACTTTGCCCATCACCTTACATTTGATTCTAAACAAAGACCTCCTTTGGCTTGGCTCCTTGATCAATGTTCTTCTCATCATGAGGTTCTCACCTTCCTCTTAATTTAGTGGCACCTCAAGGTGTTTATCAGCTGCATTTGTGTCTTCTTGGACCAAATTAGTCCTCTTGTTACCTCCTTGAGAAGTACTACCCTTCTCTAGACACCAATAGGCAGGGTGTCCAATTTGATTACAATGCTAACATTTCATGTTGGCAAAATAGTTGCCTCTTCCTTGTCCACCACTTCTACCTCTAAAATTAGAGTTCCTTCCACTACCACCTCTGATGGAACTTGCTTCTTTCTGCTCATTTTATTTGACTTCTCCTTGTGTCTTGAATTCTGAACTCCTTCCACCATAGCCACCTCTTTGTCCTCTACTATCTCTTCATCTACCTCTTCCTTTAGAACTTTGTTCTTTCTTCCTCTTTCTTTTCTCCTCTATCTTCAAGGCCATTTGATAGCATTGGCGCATGGTTTTGAAGTTAACTAGACTCATGTCTTATTGAATAGACCATTTGAGTCCATTTAAATACCTAGCTAGCTTGATGCTTTCATGTTCAACCACTTGTGACTGTAGGCACAACTTTTGGAACTCTTCAGTTTAGTCTTGGGCATCTAGATCTTTTTATCTTAGATTATGTCTCCTCCTTTGTAGATGCACTTCATAATCATTAGGAAAATAGGTTTACTTCATCTAAGTAACCATGCCCTTCCATGTGGCTATAAGACTCTTTCCTTCTTTCTATCTTTCAGTTTGAACAAACTTCCACCATGTGAGAGTTGAACCTCTAACTCTTGACTTGGCCACATCCACTTTTTGGGCCTCTGTGATACCATCAAATTCATAATGGTTCTCTATTCTGTTTATCCAATCCACAACTGAATCTGGATCCATTTGTCCACTAAATAGTGGCACACCCTCCAAATCTTTACCACTTAAAGCCTTCAATGCCTTTAAGAAGGGTTCTTGGTCACTGACATGGTCAGGGGTTCAAGCTTCTTATTCTAGTTCCACTCCTTTCTCCCTTGCTTCTTCTTATTCTTTTTGGTCTATCTTATCTTTCATCTTCTCAGCTTTGTCTTGGACTTCTCCCAAGAGTTGTTCCATTTGAGACAACCTTTCTCTTAACGACTTGTTGTCTTCTTCTTATTCTTCCACCCTTTTGGCTAACTCAGTGTTAGTCACCATGACTTTGTCTTATGCTAATCCTCTAGGTGTATTCTCTTCCACTGATTCAATAGGATAAAATATCCACCACAATCCTGATCTTTAATCAAGCTCTGATACCAATATGATGTCAGTCTACAAGGCTTGCTAGCATTCCAACTAAGAGACCTAGCTTGTCTCTTCTAGGAACCTAATCTCCTCTAGGTTCTAAATTGGCTTAGATGATTAAATAAGTCCAATTTCAACTCTTCTCTAAGAGTTCTCCACTCATGTGCTTCACCGTGAAAGACTAACACCCTTAGTTAGTTCAAATCTCCACTTCTCCTACTTATACTTAGAAGAGTCTAAGTGTCAATTTCCACACTAACATTCATGACTCACTTGCAGGGTTTCCCAACACCATGTAGGCATTGCATTTGATCAATTTTGAATCCATCTTGATGGATCTCCTTCCCATTTTAAGTCGAGTCCAGGTTTGTGTCTTCAAGAGGCCTAATTAGGCTTATCTCCCTGTAGCCCTTGACAGTGTGTTTTTATCACTTCTTGCAAAAATTTTCCAAAGACCTCAAATTATAAGACCATATCTAGATACCCTTTTCCATTTTACAAAGTATTTTTTAATTTTCAAACGCCTAAGTCATCCGTACATAGGGTTCCTATAAACTAGGTCTTATAGGGCAATTAGGCCTAAAATCTAGGAGAGTGCAACATTTGGAAAAACTCATTCAAAACTTGTCTTCACTGATTGGTATGAACTTGACCAACTCATTATGTTAGAGTAACACTAAACCCTAACTATAAATTTACTCAGACCATACAGTACTTCCTTCACCTGCATATAAATGCTCACTGTTACTCCTCCAAACTACTAACCAGATAGTGCATGCTCGCCTAGGGCTTGGATCTAAAAATAAAAACTTGCACTTCTAAGAATCCTAACTCTATAATTATGTACACTACTAACTCCCCTAACATTTGCATCTACCCTTAGGTGTTTCCCATTGTTATATTTCATGGGGGAGCCATGACTTGACTGACTAGTCAGGACAGGACCAGTGAACCTCCTAGTTACAAGACAATTTAACTACGAATGTATACTATCTCTAATAGACTAACTCACTAAATTAAAAGTGCTTCTAACTATCCTAAGAACACAAAACAACCATTAGATTCAAGCACTCAATCCATTCATTGTGTCTATTTCAAGGAAATTCTTGGGATTCCTGAAAACTCAGAATTGCAGAGCTATATTCAACTTCAAACTTGTTACAAATCAAAAACTAACTCCTTGATTTGATTCCTTCTCTCCATTAGATGCCTTATTCCACCATTATAAGGCCTTTTTGGTCAATTCCCCACTCCTAGTTTCAAGGAGAATCTGATGTAAGCATGTTGCATGCAACATTTGTAATTATTGCAATTGTTGTCATGACAACAATTTAACAACTTTTGGCATCTTTTCAATTATGCCTTCTCCCTACATTTTAGGACCTATAACCTCTCCATTTCGAGGACCCAAGATCATTTAAGGCCCTAAAACATCTCTATGTCCTCCATTATGAGTTCAGGACACATTCATGACTCCAACCTCACATTTAACAACTAAGCCTAAGAATTTGAAAATACTACTAACAATGGCTCTAAATGTGACCTTAGTCCTAATGACTAACTCACTTAGCCTACATTTCAAAGACCTAATAAGGTCCAAAAACAACTAACCTATCTTGACTTTACTAATGTCAAGTACAAGCCAAAATAAACAAACATGGAGGTTAGCCTACGTGCTCCTACACCAACAACTATTGTGTATGCCCTCTTCTCCTCTTCTATTGTTTCTCGTAATATTTGAGTACTTTCCTGATGATTCCCATATGGATATACTATATTTAGGTCATCCATGCAATAGTATTCATCTGAAGAGATATAATTATCCTATCACCGCATAGGATCCATTGGCAAATTATTTACTGCAGGTTGTTGATCATTGTTGTGTTGTTCATCCTCTTTCCATTTATGGGCAACACCACAATGTTCATAAGAATGTGGCAGTTTGCAAGCTTCACACCAAGGATAATTTTCCACAAGATGATTATTTCATCTAAATGGATCAGGGGTGTGTAAATCTTTGTTCATTGGTTTCCCATCCTTCCATTTTTTATTATAAGGCATATCTTGCAATTTATATCTGTCACTTTTGTATGGTACCTGATTATTCCAGTTTTACTTAAAATTGTCTCTTCCATTATTAACTTGGAGGCCTTTCACCATATTCATAATTTTATCTATTTTATCCTTGTCTTTGTGTTTCTTAGGCTCTTTTGGATTGAATAAAAGGGTGTCTTCCCTCTTAGAAATTATACATGATGCCTTCCTATCATTTTCAATCATTATAGCAATCTTAAGAGCATGTGCCAAAGTAGAAGGCTTATGAGATCTGATTTCATAATTTTTCTTGCTATCAAAGACACCCATATAAAAATTGATTAGAAAAGCATCAACAGGCTGAACACCTCTCGGAATCCTATTTAGGACCTTATTGAATCTTTTATTGAATTCAGCCACAGATTCATTTCAATTCTTCTTCATACTTGTCAACTCATGTAAAGCAAAAGAAGTATCATTTTGGTCACCAAATTGTTCTACAAATTGCATTGAAAATTCATCCCAACTAGATATGTATCTATCTGGTAAACTTCTAAATCATTCTTTTGCATCTTCTATGAGGGATTGAACAAAAATTTTCATGTATACATCCTCATTGAATTCATCAAATTCTTGGATAACATTCTTTAAATTCACACATTGCACTTCAGCTGATTCTGACCCATTCCCTGAATTTTTTTGGAATTGCACTCCTTAATTGATTTTTTATGTCATTAGGATATCCCCTTATGCCATAAAAATCTAACTATCTATATCTTTCAGAAATCATACGAGCTCTATAATTGTTTCCATTTTGATTCATAAATATGTGCCTTTGATTCTGATGACTTACATTATGAAATCCCTGGTTATCTCTTGGTCCAAATTTTAGGTTGATATTATAATTTCTTGGGCCATAATAATGATCCCTATTATTATGATATCCATCATACACCCTTTCATTATTTTGATGTCTATGTTTATCACGCTGGTCAAATGAGTTAGGGTTCATTCTATTATTGTGGGTATGCTGTTCTCCATTGTTCCATTTTCTCCACTGATCTCTTCTTTCCCAATCATTTTTGTCTTTCTAAAGTCTTCCTCTATTGTTAGGTTTGAATAAGGAGTTGGTATGATAATTATTAAACACATGTCCATTATTCTTCTTATGAGGAGGATCATAAATTTTATTTCTATCATCTTCAGGAGTTGCTTCCTTTCTTGGTGATCTGATTTTGTCTGTCTCTATCCACATTTTCCTTAGTACATCCTTAGGTTACCTTTTAAGAGCCATGTTCATTTCTTCCTCTATTTTTATTGCATCAGCTATCTCATGAAACACAACATCCCATTTACTTATTATATTTTCCTTTTCAAACATCTTCTGATTTGGACTATGTTTGGAATCATGTCCTCCTATATTACCTTGGTAGAAAGGATTACAATTTTCATCACTAGTCTCATGACTTGAATGACCTCAATTAGGGAATTGTTCACATGCATATTTCTGATTATCCTTATCAGGGTATATCATACAAGGTATATAAGGCATCTTCACACTTGGAGTCCTACTCTTCTTTAGGCTTAAATATAATTCAAACTGTTTTAGATGCAAAGATATCCTACCCCACATGAAAATTTACTAACCAAAATATAGTATCAAACTTATTACCATATTAAGATTGTAGAGTTGCCACCTTCTTTTTAGAAGGAAATACTTGATTGTTGGTCTTCTGGATTCTTCCCCAGTAGAGTCTTAGGTATATTACTAAAGTTTCTAGGTAATATTCAATGTTGTCTTTCATAGACAACTCCCCAGTACATTCACCAATCTGTTGGTACTCAAATCAACTCATTGGATTTCCTATGGACTTTCCAATCCAATAGTGGGAAACCCAAGTGATTTGGCCAACAAACAAGGTTTTAACCAAATCGGGTTCAAAAACCCTCTGCAATTTTGGTTTTTCAGAACATAGGCTGGTAGGCCTATTCCTTGAATTGATTTTCAAGTTTCAAGGATTTTTATAGCAGATAATGGATCCTGAACACTCCCTTCATCCAAATTGTGGCAAAGCAATTGAAAGAACACTTGAACTAAAATCTGTAAATCACAAATGCTAACTGAAAATATCAATGTATTAAGAATGTTTGTATGTATGTAAATAAAAGAATAGTGCAGAGGGATAGAGTATCACAAAACTATAAACAATGAATTAAATGACCAAAATCCAATATAAATGTTGATTAGTGCCTTCTTTCCTCATGGGCAATAGAGTCAATATCATCCAATCCTTTGTGCAACCTCAGAGACAGTTTCACAAGAAAACTAGCACTTCAAAGGCATTATGGAATGAATATGCAACCTTAAAATGAATTCAGAGATATCTCAATAGGATATTTATTTCTCAAATGACAGAATAATTGATAAAGGCCTTAATTAACAAGATTTTAACCATGCAAGATGAGAAAACCAACTGAGAATAATAACAATGAACTAGATTAGGAAGCATATACATCAAAATATCACTTTGAAGAAGTTAAAATTTGTTTATCCGAGGGACTGATTGTAAATGAAAAGATATATATTCCCACAGGTGAAAAAAAGGTCTACTCATATATTAAATAAAAGGAATGGTACAATTAGTTCATGTTGTAGTTGTTGATCAAAAACTATTCGATCTGACTATGGTAACCTCACTTCCCAGAAATAGAGAGAGTGAAAGTGACCAATGGAGACTTTTTATTGATCCTGGTATCCTTTATAAAAAATCCAAAGGATGTGAACAAGCTTCAGATCAACACAACGGTCCATCTCCTAAAACTAATCCTAGGATTAATAGATGAATAACCAGGGTTACAACAAAAGAATGATTAATCATCCTTACTAAAAACAATTGTTGATCAAGGAGATAATAAAACCAAAATAGTTCATTTATAATTTTCTAAAGATCTATGATCTCTTTTTAACTTCTATGGTCTGAATATCTTCATGTTCCTTTTGATAGACTTATCCATGTTTTATTACCTGTGAAAAGCCTTGCATGAAAATGATAACGATGTATCAAATGATAATAAAACCCTAAGTTGACATGCAATATTAACATAATAACATTAAAACATGCAATGAAAAAGGAAATCCAAGTCATCAGTGTCACTCAGACATCTTTTGTCCTTTATATCCATCTGAGACATGTGGCATTCAATCACACTCTCGCGACAGATAAAAATTGTGCATCTTTTCATCGTGAGTGAACGTTTATTGTAGATCAGACGTGAGCCACACTGTAGATCTTCATCTTTCATCGCTTAGTATTTAAGTGGGGATAGGTCACATGTAAATCAAGCGTAGTGGCTTATATGATAGATTTCATGTGGTTTTTCCTTAAAAAATTACACTGATCGTCTGATCAAAAAGTACTTATCTGCCCTTCAATTCAATCTTTGACTTTAGCTTTAACCAGATTCTAACCTTGGGTTTACAAATTCATATGAGTCTCCAATTCATGAGATAATCTCCTTAACTTTACATTTATTTCAAGATTAAGCAACCACCGTAGATCAAAACCAAGCTCGGAATGAGATCAACGATCCTCATTAAATCATTGTAAGATAAAGGCATATTTGTTTCTCTTATGAGACTACACGATGAAAGGATGTCACCCAGTCACTAAACCATAAAGGATATTAGATTTTGATTTGGAGATAACATGACAACCATAAGGTTTATTCAGGATCCATGGCTATGATTAATCATGGGAGATGAAAAAGTAAACTCAAGGGCTTGAACTTAGATTTTCGCGAATCATTAGATTTTCTCTGTATCCCAGATTTAATCTCTGAATCTTTAACTTAACCCTGATATCATATGGTGATCACACAATTGAGGCATAAGGATAGCTTGAATCCTTTACTCTAAGTTTGATCACAAGATTACGCGACTGAATGATTTTGAAGTCACGAGAAGATTTCATCAACCCGTGGTTTGTCAAGAGACTTCGTGCCGATCATTGGATCAAAGGAGGATTATAATAAGATCGAAGACTCATGTGTAGTTGCTAAGACTTAGGAGCATATTCCCTTCCATTCTGAGATTACGTGACTGAGGCATTTTTCAACGATGCCAGTTAAGAGAGAATATTCCCTACCAAGGTCATAAAAAATATTAAAATGGATAATATATCATGAAAAAGGGCCAATGGCTATATTTATTAATTCAAAAATATGTAAGCTATGGATAATATGAAAAAAAATAGACTTAATAGATAAATTCATGAATTTAAAATAAAATAAATGCATAGGATAGAATAATTGCAATAATAAACTATGAAAGGAAAGAAGAAAGAAGCATAAAATAAGAAAAAAATACTTCCCTAACTGAGATATATATATTCAAATTTGATTGTAAATTTGGGTAACACCACACACAAGACCTAATAAGACCAAATAACTACTAATAAGACATAATAGGACCCTTAAGACCTAATAGGACCTATTAAGACCAATTGGGACCAATAGGACCTATTAAGACCTAATATAACCAATTAAGACTTAACATGTCACTAATAAGACTAATTAGGACCTATTACTTGACCAATTAAGACTAATTAACACCCAATAGGAGCTAATAGGACCCTTAAGACCCAAATAAGACCACTTAAGACCTAGTAGGACCTATAAGACCTAGCTTAAGAACTAGTAGGACTAGCAATACCTAATAGGATCTATAAGACATATTAAGATGTAATATGCAAGTTAATAAGACCTAATAGGACCCTTAAGACCTAATAGGACTTATTAAGATAAATTAGGACCAATTCAGACCTAATAGTCCACCTAATAAGATGTAATAGTCCACTCTTAAGGCCTAATAAGACATAATAGGACCCCTAGAACACTTACCAGACCTAACATTATTAATTTAAGACATGTAATAAGACCTAATACCTTCCAATAAGACCTAATAGGATCTCTCTCTCTCTCTCTCTCTCTCTCTCTATATATATATATATATATATATATATATATATATATATATATATATATTTATTCAAAAGTTTATCTTTAGATTTTTATTTATTTTTTAACAGTTACTTCATTTATCTCATTAGCATATTTTCTATTAACCTAGAATAGGTTTGAAAGGGAAGCCAACACCCTTTAAAAAAAAGGAAACCAACTGGAAAAGAAATAAAACTAGATCATATAGGAAAGCATGAACATAAAGAAAGAAAAACCAAGCGAAAACAAATCATTGTCAAAAACATAAGGCAACCTAGTACATTTCTTTTAGGATTTTTGCACGATCTTGAATTTTTTTAATCATTTGATCATCCATATCCATTACCTCAAGGATGATCTAGGATTGATAGTCCACAACTCTTACATTACTTTGGGTACTAGTTGAGGGCCCCTACAAATTAGCAAAAAATATTTTACCTTGATCAATAGCACCCACATCGTCACTATTCCAGAGTTGTGCAAAGTGGGTCATAGTTGCTTTCTTATTTGTTGTTAATATTACTATTTGAAGATCTTCTTATCTTATCTTCTATTTCTTTGTACTCGTACTTGATTTCTTTTTCTTTTCTTTTCTTTTCATTATTCTTCATTCATCTCTCTTGTTCATCTTTCTTTACTTTTAGTTTTCCTTAGTCTACAATTCATCTACTTTTCTCTTACATTCTCATAATTAAATCCAAAATATTATATTTATGTTTTACTAAAAGTTTAAATAACGTCTCTTTTGAATATATGAGTTTTAATAAACTAACTTTAATTATTCAAAAATAAATTGCTATTGCATAAATAACATTCAAACTATAATAATTTCTATTATTGTATTTATAAAATTTTACTAACTTCTTTTATCCATTAAAAATTACATCATATTTAGTTTTCAATATTTTTATTGTCATTTACAAATTTTTATTGACTTATCATTTGTTTTATTTTATCTTATTAAAGTAAAAAGAAACTTTATATTAATAATTCCTCTCTCATGGGATTTTAAAAACACATGGTTCTTCTTTTTTGCTCTGCTAACTGCACTTGATCGAATGTCTTCATGGTTAACTCTATGGATTGTCAAATCAAGGTTTTTGCAAGAACAAAATATGCAAATACTTTAAATGGCTAAGGAAATGTAATGGATACCAAGATGGATGGTCGGGTTTCAGTGCTCTAATATTGGAAGCATGTCTCAGGGTCTTGCCGATGTGCAAAAGGGGCTGCTACAGATCCTTTCTCCTTGAAGATTTTGAACAACTTTGACGTGTTAAGGTCCTCTTCCCCTAGGGTTTCTATTGGGGCTTCTCCACGGGGGAGGTATTATTTAATGCAAAAAATGGATTGCAACCTATTATAGAAACATGGAATTTACTCTCCTCCACATCGAAGAAATTTGTGCCCTAGGATTATGGATGACCGAGATAAGGAATATGGACATGATCAAATGCGGCGAAACATTTGGGAAATTTTTTATCCCCAAGATTTGCTCGACCTTTGGTCACAAGTTTATCGATTCTGGTTATCTCTGGCCTGGTTCTCCCATGGGTAAGTTATACTCTCCACCACATAGTAGAGAAACTAATATAGAAGGAAAAAATAACAAAAGACAAAATATAGTAGAAATACAGAAGGATGCAAATTTTTCTTTTGTGATTAACCCTAATCAGAGGAAGCAAGTTGTTAAGCGTGGTATGATTACTAGACAAAAAAATATGTGTGCAGAGTATGGTATTCTTTGCAGGTGGAATGGCATTGGGGCTTCGGTAGGAACAATTGCGAAATGGGTGAATGAGAAGTTAAACAATAAGGTATACATTACTATCCTTCAAGAGAAATTTTTGTATGTAGATTGTCCAAGTAAATAACTAAAAGCGAAACTTCTTTCTCAGGGCCATCCAAATTTTAGAAACGTAGGTTTTTTTTATCTATGACTGGTCGCCCTTCTTTGACCCATTAAAATTATAGAATTTCCAGGTTGAGGAGGCGATTAAGATCAATAACCTCCACATTGAATTATCAGATGACGATTCACTCAGGGAAATAGGAAATGGTTTAGGGAAATTTGTAGATTTTGTAGATTTAGACCAGGCTTATGTAGAAAGAATCATTATTGTTAGGATGGAACTCAATGCATCTATCAACTTCCCTTTGGAAGTTTGTTGTGAATTGAGGTCGGTCAGTATTGACCCTAAAATCATTGATGGGGATTTTGAGGAATTACGAAAAAATTGGGAGGATCCTCTAAGTTTGAAGGATCCGTAGAAGAAAATTAATATACAGGAGGTAGACCATTCACATTGATTCTAAATAACCATGTTATAATTAAAAATAATTCTAAGAAGGATATCTATGTTGAATTTTTTCCCAACCAAGGTGGTTTTGAGATAATAAGCCAGGTAGGTGTGAATGATGCTTCTTTGATTTTTTGTCCCCGAGAGGAAAGGAATCAGATAAAATGTATAAGGGAGGGCATCCCTAGTAATTTAGTATCTTTGGAGGTTAATTACCCTAACCCTGCCCCTGATATTAAGAAAAATGAAAGATTAGATATTGACATTTCCTATATGAGATTATAATCTTCATCCCCGAGACAAGACATTGTTACCTCAGTTGATACTTCACATGATGTTATTTTAGATGAGACTGAGGCTGATAGGAAAATCATGGATGAGGTAAGGATTATTTCTAAATATTTATGTGATGATATTGTGGAGAAATTGATGGACAAATTCTTGGATGAAATTTGTGATGACGAGCAAGTTGATAGGCAAAGACAATTTTTGATTAAGGAATATTTGGTGCCTAATTTCTCTTTGACCTTAGAGGAGTTAGAACTCTTTATGGAGGAGGATGACATACCAGGCCAGGACAAAAAAATCTTCCCTTGGTCTTGACTCTTCCCTACTAAGTAAGGCTCTTCCTGACATTGCCAAATCTCTTTGCAAGAGAGGCAGGAAATCTTCTCGGGATCTAAGATCTCTAGCTGGGGCTACTGAGGGCCAGGTAAAAAGAACTTATATTTTTAATGCAGAGAAGGGGAAGATCCTTCCCAAGGCATTATGAATATCCTAACCTAGAATGTTGGGGGCATGAATTACCCTAACAAACAACACATTCTTATGCGTTGCATTTGAAATAGTAACCCAGATTTAATTTTATTACAAGCGACCAAACTAGATCAATTAGGATTTAAGAAACTCAATAAGAAATTGGGCGTGAAAGAAATTTGGGGTGTACCAGCCATAGGCACCTTGGGAAGGGTTGGTTTTATTTGGAACCCAAGATCGTTGGCTCTCTCATAATTAGAAGAACACCCTAATTAGTGTTGTGGATTGGCATCTAGCCTTCATTTAAACATTGAATTTCATATTATAAATATATATGGACCTACACTGAATTGAGATAAGGAAAGAGTTTGGAATGAAATTGAAAAGAAATTTGAGGAATTTTGTCAAGACATAGTGATAATAGGAGGAGATTTCAACATGATCACAAATTTATCAAAAAAAAGAGGCTCTGGCCATTTGTCTATGGACGCTATTGTATTCAATGAGTGGATAAATAAGAATAATCTTTGTGAGATAGCTACTTCATATGAGTATTTCACTTGGAATAATGGACGAAAAGGATTTAGTTTTATAGATAAAAAATTAGATTGATTCTTTGTTAAAGGTGATTTAACTATGCTCTCTTTTACTTTATCTGTTAAAGATCTACCATTTCCAGGCTCTGACCATTTCCCTGTAGAGTTAAAAATCATAACAGATAAAAGTCCATAAAATTGTCCTTTTAAATTTGAACAAATGTGGCTAAAAAATGAAGGTTTTTTAGATATGATTAAGGAATGGTGGGATTAAATTGTTATTTCAGGGTCCAAAATTTATCAAATAGTCAATAAACTCAAAATTATTAAACTAAGACTAAAATCTTGGAATAAAATGAAGTTTGGCAATATCTTTGAGACTAAACTCTCTCTATAAGATAAGATGAAATCCTTAAATGAAAAATTCTTTGAAAAAGGTATGCATATTTCCCTATATGAAGAAGAAAAAGATTTTTAAAAAAAATATGAGGATGTATTGGCTAAGGAGGAAATCTATTGGCGACGGAAATCTAGGGAAATATGGTTAGCTGAAGGAGATAAGAACACAAAAAAATTTCCACAATAGTACAAAGCAACATAGATGTATTAATTGGATTACATCTATTAGAGCGAAAGGTAATAATATGATTGAGGATCCTAAAAGCATAGAAAATGAAGCTGTCGACTACTTTAAGGAGATTTACCTTAATAATACATTACCAATTGTAGATAATCAAAATAGTATCCTGGAAAACATCCCTAAGATTATCTCCAAAGAACAAAAGCATCTCCTAGCTAGATTCTCGGTGGAGGAAGTTGAAGCGATCCTAAATAAAATGAACCCAGATAAATCCCTAGGACCACACGACTTCCCAACATGTTTTTTTTTCTAAAATGTTGGCATATTATGGGAGAAGAGATTACAACTGCTCTAGATGGTATAAAAAATTCGAGGAACTTCTTAAACGAAATCAATAATACCTTTATCACTCTCATTCCTAGAACACTTATGATAGCCAACAACTAGAGACCAAAAGCTGCAAATGTCTCTCATCAGTACAGAGCTACGTATATAATAGACCATACGTCTATTTTCTTAAGATAACATACAATATTTCAAAATATCATGACAATGATATCACACAGGTCTGTCCCTTTTACATCAACATAGAAAAAATAGAATCCTTATTGTTATATTCCTGCATAATAGAACAAGAGATTACATTTATAGTTGTAACACCAAAATAAAATAGGCTGGCCAACCTCGTCTCTCTGAAAAATAGTAACTCCTAATCTTTATATTCACCTTATTTCGCTGGATGAATTAGAGAAAATAACTCTCAAAAAAAGACATTATGTACCAATAAGGAAAGGAATCTCGAGAATTTGTTGAATAAGCCGGCTGCCATATAGTAAAAACCACTCATAAAAGACATCATGTAACAAAGAAAAATCTCAACTTGTGTTAAAATTGATGATTTGAGAGTCCGCCAGCTATTTTTAAAAATTGTTTAAATCTGTCAAACAAAATTGTGTATTACACTATGGGTAGGTTGGATGTAATATTGACAATAAGTTTAAGTAAAATGGCGTGATATGTTTGAGATTTATTGCTGGTAGTCTGTTAATGTTTTAATATTTTCAATTGAGGTTGAAGATCTATAATTTTATATTATGTTTAGTGTAAATTATTAGTATAGTATATTAAAATATAGTGATATTTTTTGTTGGGTGTTTTCTAAACATATTTTAAGATTTACGATTAATAAGTTTTGGAAGAATTCCTATCATTGACCATTATAGAATGTTAAGAAATTAATATATTTCTTTAATTTATATTTAATAGTTTGAATAGATTATATGTTAGTATTGAAATATCTTGTTTGAAACAAAAGTTATATGTAATAAACTTAATATTATTTTGAGAAATAATTGAGAATAAATAAATAATAGATAAATATTTGCAGACACACCTATTCAAATGGTTTTAGAAAAAAAATGCTTTAGGAGAAGCTTTGAATCATCAAATTTAGTTACCATGACATGCAATTTTTTAAAAAAATAGTCTTTGATGTATTTTTTAAAAAACATATCACTTACAATATTATTTTTAATTACTATATTTATTTTGTATTTTCTACTCAACATAATAATTTACCTAATATAAAGTTCTATGTTCAACACACATAAATTTTTTATTTTAATTTTTAAATAATCCTTCTAATTGTTCTATCATGTTTAATTTATTTTTGCCCAAGCTTATAATTAAAGAAAATGAGAGAAATCCAGGGACTAAGGTAGATAGACCATTGTAACACTTTCTTTTGAAGCATATTTAAATAGTTGTACCCAATACTAATTTAGAAATATCAATTACAACAGAAAACATAACATCTACAAGCTCCCTTAATGGGGGCTTGGGAAATAAGATTGGGGATGATCTTTCAACTAAAAACATGCGCTAGTGTCTCTTGACTAAAGGAAAGGATGGTGGTATGTAAGAGGATAAAAAGGGAATCCCTAACCAGGGGTTTGATCGTGATGTTGATGGTATGGAGAAGGGTGTTACCTCTGTGAAGAATTATATGTAGAACTATGTTGAGAAAGGTATGGACCAAGATATTAATTTGGTTGGTTACCCTAGTTCAGTTTCCAAGCATGCTACCTCTCAGATTGTTGGTTCTATGTGTGAAGAGGAATTCATCAAGCTAAATATGGATAATCCACATGATAAGCCTGAGCCTACTTCGGGCTTCCTGCAGAAGGCTAAAGCTAAAGCCACTGAATCCTAGAGGAAGGATAAATAAATCTTCAGTCAAATCAATAGTCTCAATTTGAGGCAAAAGGCCCTTTCTGCTGATTTTGTTACCATGAAGGAGGTCATTGAGAAAAAATTGATATCTAGGCCATGGAGGAAAATAAATGTCTACTGGAGAAATTGGAGGAAGAGAAAGAAACTAGAAAGTATCTGGAGGATATGGTTGAGAACATGAAGAACAAGAATTTAGGGGACACCTTAAAGAAAATCATTCAAAAAAATCACAATAGCATGAAATTTTCTATTGACAACCTAAAGGCCTTGGTGTCTTGGTTGGAGAATTCTATCAGGAGAAAACCACTATTCGTATTGATCCTGATCGAGAGATGGTTGCTATTTTGAAGACATTATATTTTTCCATTTGTATATGCAAGGAAAAATATGATACACACCATCAATTTATATGACACCGACAGATAGGGTACAGCACTACCTGACACCAAGGTTACCCGATACTGCCAAGTACAAAGCATCCTGACAAATGCTATTCAGTGTTACCTGATGACAAAAAGGACTAAGGAACCCGATGAGTAACCAACAGTGCAACCCGACAAAAAAACAAAGAGAGGAACCCGACATATGAAGGGAACCCAACAATCAGTTCAACAAAGGAACACTAAGGACTTTCAGTTCAACTTGATGACCAAGAACCGACAGTCAGTTACATCCCGAACAAAGTGGATCTAACTTTTCACATCAAATATATCACTGAAATTTTATATTTAGCTTCTTGATTTGTTTTAAATCCATTATGTGCAGAGAAAGTAATGTAATTATTATTGTTTTAATCAGTTCAACTATTTTAAAACATGGAAACTAAAGGATCAAGGTCAAGTTGTATACCTTGGACTAGAGCATTTAAGGATCAGACAAGAGAATTCATGTAGAAGGACAGAAAAGGATCAATTCAGTTTCAAGAACACAACACAGGCTATCGACAAGAAGAGAAAATAAATTAATAAATCACTATAGGTGATATTCATATTACGATAGCTTTAATGGATCAGTGATCAAAAATTATAGATTACATACAAACAGGTCAAACATATTGTACTCATTCAAACAAGTGTAGTACACTTAAGAAATCCTTTCAAGAAAGGTGGACCTAACAGTCCTATTGTAAATCTCTTAACCGAGTGCACACTTCATTAGTGTTGCTAAAGCTCTTAACAGAGTAGATCTTAACAAGTCTCCACTTTAATACTCCTAAAAGGGTAGATAATCAGAAGTGATCAATTGTAAACCTTTACTAGCTCCCTTCCATTCTGTAGATAGTGAAGTTTTGTGGGTACCATCCCCATTGTAGTTTTTTATTTCCTAACAGGAGTTTTCTACGATATCATATCTTTTTTTATGTGTTTATTACTTTCATGAATGATTACTAATGATGAATGGTGAAAAGTGTTAAAAGTTTTAGAGGTCCTGATTCACCCCTCCCCTCTGAGTACTACTTCCCATTAATCCCAACACTTTTTTTTTGAAGGTCTAGGTAATCGCACTTGTGCTTGTCTCATAAAGTAAACGCACTAAGTTACCTTTTTTTGGTCACTTAAAAACTCATTTACCCATGTGTTTATTTGTTATGTCTAAGCGGGGCCGTCCCTTTTATCTTTTCCTAAGTCTTAGCGGGGTGATCTTTTAATTTCTTTCCGTAAGTCCTAAGCCCTGTTAAAATTTATGAATTTACCCTTTACATCTATTGTGTATGTATTTTTTAATCCGATGATGAGCGCTATCCCTTAATGAGCAAGATGAAGCCTTTTAATGATCAAGGCAATGCACCTAGCTGACACGTGGTGGATGATGGGACCAGGTCTGCGTAAAGGTGAAGGGTAAAAGATAGTTCAACTTCAAAGAAGGTCTAATGGTAAGTGTAAATCCTTGATGGTAAAGTGCACAAGATCTAACGTTGAAGGCATTATGCTATGCGGCCACGTGTCTAGCTTGATTAGTTGGACCTGCTGTTTCAAAGCCAAGGGTGTGATTAAAGTACCGTATAGTTAATTTTGATCCAAAAATAGGCGTAATGGATCGAAGACAAAGATGAAGGGTTTTTAATATTAAAGGCATTACGATATTATGCCACGTATCCCCACTGGGTCCGATCAGTGCCAAGGTAATGAAGTACAGATCGTTCAATTCTGAGAAGATCAGACGGACAACGTAAATCCTTAAAGAGAAAGTGATCAACATCTACTCATTAAGGCATTACTCCATTGCACCATGTGTCTAAGGTGGGTCCTCTTTAGAACTAATGAAATAAGTAATGATCGATCAAGTTCAAGAAGATCTGACGATCGACTTAATGTCTTAAAGAGAAAGATGAAGATCTTTATTCATAAAGCCATCAAGCCTAAGTGAAAGTTGGCAGTTGTGACATCATGGTCCTAGGGTTGATGAGGTAGTTAAAAGGGGGTTAAGTTCAAGAAGATTCAACCATCACCTTAATGAATTGAAGGAAAGATACAGTAGATTTAGTGTTCAAGTCATTAAGTCATGCGGCCACATGTACAAAATGATTGTATGTTTTCAATAAACCAGAGCTTTAATAGCATAAATACCTCAATATAGAGGGTTTTACTTCTTTTTTTTTCACCAAAAAGATGTATTAGGAATGATGGTATTTTGTTTTGCTTCCTTTTGATGGTCTTTGTTTAGTTGAAAATTTCATGGTAGATTAGAGTAGTCATTACACTTTCACTGGTTTGCAACGCTCTAGGATTTTTATCCCACATTGTTTGTTTAAGAAAGACTTTAATATTTTTATATCAAAACACTCAATAGTTTAAGTGCCTACCTTTTCAAAGGCAACCTAGTGGTTGGGAGGTGATGTGGCGGCCAGAAAGTGGATAATGGACCAATTTTTTAGGCCCGTGTAGTAGTGACATGGTAGGTGTGACACATGGTAGCTTGTCACGTAGTCACGATGGTCATGAAGGATCAAAGGACATTCCCATGAGTAAGAGATAAAGTGACACATGGAGGTCTAAGGTAGATGAGTAGAGAAGTGGTCTAGTGCGCGACTGAATGGTTATCACATAGTCGAGGAGGTTTGAGCAAGTAGCAGAAGATGCTCACGAGTGTACAACAAGCAGGCATCCCAGTCATAGTTGTTAGAGCTGGAGATGTCTAGCAGTTGTGAGTGCGTGAATAGCCATTGGTGGTTAGTGTTGTGCACTTGCACCAGTTTGTGGGAGTTCAGAGAATGGGTTTTGAGTGAGCGACAGGTGGGCACATGTCTAGTTCAGACAGAGAGATGATGCAAAGATGATGATCTGATGGTCATCACAGAGTCGAAGAGAATAGTGGAATATTATTTCAGGGTTGGTGAGTGTGTGACTAAGGAGGAGGAAAAAGGCTTTTTTCTCACTCACCAAAGAATAAAGATTATTATTCCAAAGGTGGAGAGTGAGCGACTAGTCGCCACTTGTCAAAATCAAACCAAGGTGCCCAAAAAACTCAAAAGGGTTTCCTCAAACCTTTTCATCTTATCCTCAATTTTTTTGACCTTTGTACTCAGTTTCATCTAATCAACAATAGTGCTATCCACAATAGTATTGTATGTTCCTTTGGTTCTGTTCTTACGGAATAACCATTTAATAGACTTGTAGTTATCCATCATGCTATTCCTTGTGTTATTGAGAAGATCCAGCTCAAATTCCCTTGAGTTGTCACTGAGAACCACCATAGATGGGTCAATCAGCTCCTCCATCTTAATCTGACCATCCTCACCTCCGATATCTTTGGGATTTATGAATTCCCTGGTTATCCCCATGTTGATAGATTTGACATTGAAGTTACACCAAACCATTTTCCTCTCTTGGTCAGACATGTAGCAGTAGTAATCATTGTCCTACCCTTTCTTATTCATCGTGTTTTGGGGTTTAGAGAGCTGGGGAGAGAGAATTTCCTGGTTAGTATCATAATTCTCTTCTTGGATCTTATCCTTCTTCTTGTGGAAAGAGCTAGGATAATTTCTATGAGTCTGATCCTAGGGAGTCTTCTAGCTAGTGCTCTCATCCCTGTTCTTGCCCTTTTTGTTTTGGTACTTCACAATGGTAGTATGCCTTTCTTTCTTGCTTTTCTGCTAGAAATATCTTCCTCACCTTCTATTTTCATCCCTTCCTCATCTTCATGATACTCCTCCTTAGAGGAGATTTCTGTAGTAGTCTTCTTTTTAGATAGGGTAACCATTTTTTCCTTTTTAATGGTTTTAATACTGGAAATACGCTTCTTAGAGGAGGAACCTAGAATATTATTTTTAGTGTCATAATATTATTGACCCTCAGAGTGCAATCTCTCATCGTCTCCATTCTTCAAAGGAATATAGTCAAAGCTAGAGGCATCCATGTCCTCTTTCTGAGTGGTCTCCTTCCCCAGAATTTAGGCTTTAAAAAACTCATATTAAATAAGAAGTAAAATCCCTTCATGCAAAGTAGGATTTTCAATAGCCTTATCCCTAAACCCATTGATATTTTCATTTATGCAAGCATATAAGTAAAAGGGGATAGAAACCTACATACCATGCCAAAAATGCTTCATGAGGACAAAGTGGTAGGCTTTGATCCTCTCAAACTAGGTGTCCAGCGTGATATAAGAGACGATGGCACTCAAGACAAATCCCCATAGCCTTTTGAACTCTTTAGGAAGATATTAGGTCTCGGCTTTGATAAGAGATTTCTTATCTTCCTCATTTCTCACAAAGTCACTTATCGCCGAATCTAAGATTTTACAGTCTCTATAAAATTTCTTTCCCACAATGGGGATTCTAGTAATAGTGGAGATAACCTCCTTAGTGACCATAAATTTTCTTCCCTCAATCATGACGCTACCCTCATCCCAGCTTTTCATGAACATTTTAGTCAAGGTCGTCTTCCCACCATGAATCCTTTCAAAGAAAGTGGAAATTCCACCTTGCTAAAGGTATTTCCAGACCTTGGTCCTTCTCCTCCATTTTTCACAGTCTTTAGAGGGATTCCTTATGGGTCTTTCACCTCCCATTCTAGAGTAAAAAATCTCTATTTTGCTGACAGGAAATTACCACTTAAAAAACACTTTCTCACCGAGTTAATCCAGATTGTTCTTCTACTGTGCCTTGAAAGATAAGTTTTTCCTTTGAAAATGGGCACCCAGTAAGTGTGTGAGTGTGACTTGTAATCATTACCTTTCCTTCCAATCTCTTACTTTCCATTTATGGGAAAGCCGTTGCAAAGCACAACATTAACTCTCATGATTAATACTAATAAATCCCTCCTTTCCCTGGATTGTGTCATAATTGACTAAATCCTTCACTTCACGTGGGAGGTCTCCTCCGTGAACCCAGCGATTCTACTTGGCACTTTTCACTGCTAAGTTGGAAAACCATTCAGCAACTTGGTTGGCTTCGCTATACATGTGGGATATGTGTACCTTATTTAAGGTGTCAAAACTTTTGGGTTTCTTCTATCATGTTGGAAATAGTCACAGACGGTGGGTGTAACACATTGAGGCAATTAATAATGTTTCTAGAGTCACCTTCTAACCATAGTTTTTGATCCCCAAATCATGTGCTAATTAAATATATTATGTTACTATATAATTATATAATTATTTATATGAAGATTTATTTATTTTTTCTTATTTTAAAATTTTGGTTGTTACTTTTTTTCTTTTAGTAATATTTTTTTTT
>MU224673.1:188028-206481 GCA_018584345.1 Thuja plicata
ATATAGAGAGAGAGAGAGAGAGAGAGAGAGAGTTATTTCATCATTAAAATTAATGAGCTTTTGATATTGGCGGAGGAGCGGCGGTAACGGTCGGGAAGAGAATCCTTTTGAAAACACATAGGCTATGACTACGGTGCCCGAACTTCATGTAGATGGCCTCAGAGGTGGAACTCCTTTCATTACCATACAACCTTTAATGGGCCTCGTGGAGACTGGAATACCAAGATTCAGGGTAACCTCTCTAAGGGGTTTGGGCATGGTAGGGTTTCAGAGAATAGAAGGTTGAAGCCCTACAGTAAATCACTCCCATCCCAAAATGTTTTAAATTTTCATCAAATAGAGAAAAAGTTTTGGCGGCTGAAATCCCCTCCTGTTGCGGCTTGTGATTCTCTCCAGGTGAGTGACAATGTAAAATGTGTTACTTCTTTATCGGTCTTGGTCGAAAACCCACATTGGGGTGAGTCAGTTATTTCTCTGTCTGAGTCAGCCTTTATTTTCAACTGGATAGGCCCTTGGCCATCCCTAAATCTGGTAAAAGCCTGGTGCGTGGTGCAATGACACTCCTTTTGTTCTATTAAACCCTTGACGAATGACTTTTATATGGTTACCTGCTCCTTGAAAAATGATAAGCTTTGGATCCTTGCTAATGGACCTTACCTAATTAATGGTCAAGGTGTTTTTATTAAGGACTGGCACCCAAATTTTAATCCCCTAGAGGAAAAGGTCAAAGAAATTCCTATATGGTTTAAACTCTTCAATCTCCCTCAGGAATACTGGGCATCAAAAACCCTAAAATCTATAAGGGAGCATCTTGGGACCTTTGCCAGATCTAAGGAAGTCATTAATTACCCTGATCTTTGTATATTCCCTAGGGTTTTAGTCTGGACACAAGAATGTTATAAATGTCCAGATTTTATTGTCCTAGGTTCTGGCAATAGTGAATGGAAACAACAACTTATAGTGGAAAGTGAGGAGGATAGAGAAGGCTTGAATGTTGTAGAAAAATATGGGGATGAGGGAAAGGCAAAAGGATTGGAAGGGGGTAGACTAATTGATACATTGTAAGGAGGTCGAAGGAGGAGGGTAGTGATGAAGAGTTCTTATTTATGGAGAGCACGAAGGTGGGCTGCCTATATGCTCTACCACAAGAATCTCGTTCAGATTATTGGAATGATAACATGAAAAAATCTATACGCATGATCTTTAGGAGTGACAAGGTTGATGTGGGGAGAGATGTATCTAACTTTTGTTCTACACAAGTGGTATTGGAAACCCCCTTTTTGGACACCCAAGTCACTCTAGGTGTTGCTTCTGGTCAAAGGGGATTGGCAGAGGAGGAGGATTAGGAACCATCTACAGATTATATTTAGTCCTTTCCAATACAGGGATAGTTGGTTAGATCTGATATGCACATGGAAGTCTGTCAGGAATGGCCCACTGAGGTGGTTTCTCTTATCCCTGACTCTGTGCAGAAAGACAAGTGTAATGTCAATGACAGTGTTGGTTTAGAGGGGCTGAATAGGGGACAAAACCCCTAGATGATTCTGAATATCCCTATTGTATGATAAACCTCTATCACCGGACTGTATAAGAGGTAGCATTGATGAGGATCCTGTCTTTTAAGATATTTAAATATCTCCAATAAGGAATCTTGATAGCTCCTTTGAAGTTGTGAGAGACTGTGGCAGGGATTTAGTGGCTTCGGGCTCAGATTATGAATCCCAGGATGAGGAAGGAATATGTGATGAATAGGGGTCATCAAACTCACTAGGTATTTTGGACCAGAGATGGGTGGAACAAAAACTATCTAGTTTATCTAAACCCAAGTTAGGGGAAAAGAACAAGAGAGGGTAGAAATCTAATAAGTTTCTTTTGAAACTTATGAGGAATGCTTGTAATCAAGCAAAAAATTTGAGGTTGGGAAAAGGCTACGTCTTTTCCTGGCAGCAATGAATATCCTCTCATGGAATGTCAGGGGCTGCAATGCTCCTGACAAGATTTGGCTGATCAAGCGTTGTCTTGATCAGGTGAGACCTGACATTTTGTTCTTACAGGAGACTAGTATTAAAGATAGTGACTTTGGTTGGTTTTTTAACAAAATTTCTCGATGGAATGGAGCCTTGAGTGGAGTGGATGGTGCTTCTGGGGGTCTAGGGGTTTCATGGAACCCTAATATGATTGATATCAGAATAGTAGATAAAGGGTAATTTTGGCAGCATTGTGAGATAAGATCTAAACAACTTTTGACAAAATTCTTAGGTTTCAATATTTATGGACCAAATAGTCCAGCCCTTAAGTCTCAATTATGGAGAGATATATCTTCCCTTTTGAATGCCCAAGATGGGGGGCTCTCAATCTTGGGTGGTGAATTTAATGCAATATGTTTTCCTTCAGAGAAAAAAGGTGGTGCGGGGTGGGCTAGGCAGAGTCAAAAATATTTTGATAATTTCATAAATTCCAATGGTCTTTTAGAAGTCAACTCAAGTAATGGTAACTTTACATGGAAAAACTGCAGAAGTGGCTTCTTAAACATTGCAGAGAAGCTGGAAATGTTCTTATTGGCTAGAAAATGGGATGAAGTTAATTGGGTTTATAATGCAGAGATCATGTCGGTAACGGGCTTAGACCATTTTCCTATTTGTTTAAATATTCAAGAGGATGCAACACCTATCCGCACCCCTTTCAAGTTTGAATCAATGTGGCTTCAGGCTAATAATTTCATGGATAAGGTGGATCTTTGGTGGAGGATATCGCCAAAAAGAGAAGGTAATAAGGCTTTTATTTTCTTTAAAAAATTACAGTTCCTCAAGGAACAACTTAAGATTTAGAATAGGGAGGAATTTAGGAGTATTTTTGTGGAGAAATTAGCTATTGAAGAAGAATTAGAAGTTTTAAATTCAAAGGTGATAGTTTCTGCTATGAGGGAGGAGGACTACTTGGAGGAGGTTAGCCTTTCCAAAAAATACAAGGAATTTTTAGCAAAGGAAGAAATTTTCTGGCGGCAGAAATCAAGGAAAATGTGGTTAAAAGAAGGGGATCATAATACAAGGTTTTTTCATAATGCTGCCAAGGTAAAAAGATCTCAGAACATAATTTTCTTGATTCAAGATGGTAATGGAAGGGTCCTCACTAAATTGGCAGATATTAATAGGGAGGTAGTTAACTACATTCAAAATATTTTTGTTGCTCCTACTCCCCCTCCAAATGTTGATTCTAACATCCTTGATCTTATCCCGAGATGTATTTCTGGTTTGCAGAACTTGGCCCTTATTAAACTAGTCTCTTTATCAGAGGTGAAGGATTCCCTCTTTAATTTGGGAGGGGATAAATCCCCAGGCCCTGATGGTTTTTCAGCCATCTTCTTCCAAAAAGTCTGGGGGATAGTGGGTGTGGAGATGTGGGAATTTGTGGAAGAGTCTTAGGGTGAAGGCTTTATTCTGAAAGATTTCAACAATTCTTTCATTGCTTTAATTCCAAAAAAAGATGAGAGAGTTTCCTTTGATGACTTCACACTAATAGCTTTATGCAATACTATTTATAAGGCCATTTCTAAGGTTATGGCTAATCGCCTCAAATTGGTTCTCCCCTCTATTATTTCCCCTTAACAGAGTGGCTTCATGGCTAATAGGTCTATTTATGAAGGGGTTGTGGTTTCTCATGAAGCAATCCATATGGTGAGAACAACATGGGTTGAGAAGATGATGATCAAGGTGGATATATGCAAAGCTTATGATAACGTCGATAGAGGCTTTCTGATGGATGTTCTAAATTCTTTTTTGTTTTTGTGACAAATGGCTGAAATGGGTGGGCACTTGTATTACAACTCCAAGGATCTCTGTTTTGGTCAATGGAAATCCCCAAGGTTTTTTTGATACCAATAGGGGGATACGCCAAGGTGACCCTATCTCCCCCTTTCTTTTTATTATTCTGGCAGAAGTTTTGGGGAGACTTATCTCTAGTTAGTGTAGATTGGGTCAATGGAAAGGAATTAAGGTGGTGGATGGTGTTGACCCTATATCCCACTTACAATTTGTGGATGAGACCTACTAAATGGGGGATACTTCATTAAGGGAAGTGAGGCTGATCAGAAAGACTATTGATTCCTACAGTACTGTGTCTGGTTAGAATGTAAATTGGAACAAATCTGAGGTTTTCTTTTTCAACACTAGTCAGGTGAAATAGAGACAAATTTGTGGGATCCTTGGCATGCGAATGGGTAAGCTTCTAAGTAAGTATCTTGGCATCCCCCTATTTGGTGGTGCGTGTAAGTCACATTTGTGGAATGATCTTACAAAGAGATGTTTAAAATGCCTAGATGGTTGGAAGAGTAAATGTCTCTCTTCTGCTGGGCCTATTCTTATGTTGCAATCAGTGGTTTCTGCTATTCCTTTTTTTTCTATGAGCTGTCTAAAGTTACCTAAAAAACTAATTTCCCGTTTAGAACAAAGCATGAGAAAATTCTTCTGGAATTGATCCAATAATGATGATAAAATCCCTCTCCTTTCTTGGGATCAAATTTGTAAACCTAAAGTGTCTAGGGGTGCTGGTATTGAAAACTAGAACCTTATGAATCTTGCTCTTGGTGAAAAAATGGTTTGGAGTATGTATGCTAACCCGAATATGTTGTGGGCTAAAACTATTAGAGCCAAATATCTAGACTCAATGGAACCAAATATAATTCTTACTATTAGGAACCCCCTAAAGGTTTGGCAATCTGGAATTTCATCTTAGATTGTAGACGGGTTATTACTAATCACTTATCTTGGCAGGTTGGTAGTGGGAGATTAACTTATTTCTAGAAGGATTCTTGGAATGGACATCCGACTTTGGGTGATGATGCCTCTCTCAAAGAGGTGATGAATATTTGCACTGCTGCTTGGGGTGATAAATTGGCGGACTATGTAGATGAAAGACCATACTCTTTAGGATCTCAGTGGGGATGGAAGGAGGGAAGTCAATTGGGCCTTAGTATCCTGTAGTCTTCTCTCCTTAGAAATGTTTTTGAAACAAGAGAGGTCACAGTAACTAACAAAGCTGACTCTTTGATCTAGTTTGCATCAAAGAGTGGACAATACTCAGTCAAACTTGGGTATAAAATTATTGATAACCCAAATCAACAAGTGGAGTGGCCTACAAAATTATTTTGGGGGAAGGATTGTATCCCTAAGGCTGGCTATTTTTCTTGGCTAGCTGTAAGAGGTCGGATCCTGACAGAAGAAAGGAGAAACATGTATGGTTTCATTGGTCCCACAAAATGCGTCCTTTGTGACAAAGATAATGAGGATGTTGATCATCTATTGGTTAAGTGTAAATTGGCAAATGGATGCTGGGATATGATGAAGAAGAAGCTGCGTTGGTCAGGACCCCTGCAGAATTCCATAAAGGAGATTTTTCTTAGTTGGCCTTGGGAAAAACCAAAGTCTGTCCTATCTAAGGTTTGGCAAATTTATCCTTCAATTGTGATTTGGGAGATTTGGAAGGAATGAAACCGTAGGATTTTTGAGGAAAAGGTGCAATCCTTAGAAATGGTTATGGTTAGAATCAATTCTTCTATTGAAGAGGTCCTGGGTGCCTCGATATTTTTACTCAAGTCTTCAACTCCCTTTACTTTAGTGGATAGGATAATCCAAAGGGAATGGCCGTCTACACGAATTAGATTTAGGAATGCTAGTCTCCAGCATGGGAAACACAATTCAGGTAGAGATAAGATCAAATAGGAGACCCTAGAATAGGGATGGCTAAAAGTTAACTTTGATGGCGCTTCCAGAGGGAATCCTAGTCCCTCTGGTGCAGGAGTGATAATTAGAGATTGGTATGGTAATACAAAGGTGTGTGCAGCTCAAAAACTAGCTGAGGGAACAAATAATGTGGCAGAGGTTAAAGCTGCTATTTTGGCTTTGAATTTATGTTTAAATTTGGATTGTCAAAAAATCCACTTGGAAGGAGATTCATAGATAATTATTTAGGATATTTAGAAAGGGTTTACACAAGCTTAGAATCTTCAAAGTTACATTCATGTTGTGCAGGATCTTCTTTCCAGATTTGAGGCCTACAAAATTAGTCATATCGGGAGAGAGGGAAATTGTGAAGCGGACATTCTATCCAAGTGGGTTCTTTCATAAATGGAAATATTAATCAGGTCATTTGGGAAGATTTTAATTTGTTGCAAGTGGAGGACCATGTTTGCAATCTATAGTCAGTTTTTGTAATTTAATGCACGGCCACTGGCAGCCTAAAAGGTTTTTTATGTGTTTACTTTTTTCATCGGCATCCCGCGTGGGTTTAAGTTTATGGCCATTTTGGATCGTGCAAAAGATGACGTCTGCCCATTAATGCCAAAATTCTCATTTATGAATTGTAAGGCTGACAGCTATAAAGTTGCACTTCTGGCTCATTTTTCTTTGTGGCTTAATTTTTAGAAGGCTGGGTTTGGATGTTAGAGGTGGTTTTCAAAGGACTCTATCTTTTGTTTTGCGTTGAATGGCTGTAATAATAGAAATCACTTGAATATGGAGGCCACATTCTCTATGGATACTTGTAAAAAATAGAACGCCTTCAAAGGGCCAGTTAAGTTGCCACAGCTGAGGGGCTTGGTGGAAATTAAGCAGGACAAGATTGATCGAGCTGTTGGGGATGTTTTAGGGCCCTTCTTTGTTCATAGAAAGAAGAAATGGAGAGTTAACCTTGATATTATATCAATGGTAATGGCTTGGGGGTTAGAAATTGGGAGAGAATGCGTGGAGGTGAAATGACTGGTCTCTTGTTTGTTTAATAAAGACCCACTCCTTGAAATGGACTCCATTCTGGAGTGGGTTGTTCCCAGCATAGGTTCTGATATTACGGAATGTTTCGAAGATGAAGATGAGGCAAAGATTTATGGCTTCATGCCTTTTATCCACTAGTGGGGCAAAGTTGATAAAGGGAATTTTAGAACAGAACGGGCTCGAGCCTAGAGGAAGCTAATGGAAATGGTTGAAAAACATGAGGTTGAGAAGGTTATAGCGGGGAGTCTGTTACCTATTGTGGTGTCGTGCCAAAAGAGGTCAGGGCAAGGATGGCTGCGCATTGAAGATAGCTGAGTGTTCATTTTTGAAGATGGTAATGTTGCTCCTTTTTGCTTCTATGCCCTTGCTGCTCCTCCGATGCGATTAAAATGATGAACGGTTTACTACAAGTCCTCGGATGTATGAGGGTTTTGTTGATGAAAATGTTTCTATTTTTTGGGGATTGTTCTTTCTTGATGAAATGAATATGATTATCATTATGAGAAACAAATATTGTCGATACATGGCTCGGGTCTGTGCTCATGTTAGGGTGGTTCAAATTTTGAAACAACTTTTTTAAAATGGCTCTGTCACGACGTGAGGTTTTGGGCTCTTCGAACAACTCTAGGGACACTTTTTGGTTCATGATGCGACGTGTCTCTCGGCATTGCATTAAGTTCGTTAGCGGATTAGTATCTTGGTGTGTTGGTTCTTTTTTGCAGATATTGCTATGATCTAATGTAAAGCATATCTGATATATTTGATATACTTATAAGTTAATCTTTTGATAATTAATAAAATCATTGTTACTAATTAAAAAAAAATAGTTATTTCATTACCATATATTTTTATTACGTAAAATAGGTTTTAAAGGGAAGCCAACACCCTTTACAACAAAAGGCTACAAACCAAAAAAGAAATAAAACTAGATCTTATCGTGAACCGTTAAGGTAAAGGAAGAAAAACCAACATAAACAAATCAAATAAATCATGGTCACAAATTGAAGGCAACCTTGTACATTTCTTTTAGGATTTTGACACCATATTGATTTTTGTTCAATCATTTTATCATCCATATCCATTACCTCAAGGATGATCTAGGATTGATAGCCGACAACTAGACTTGAGTGACTTTGGGCCCTAGTGAGGGCCCCTACAGATTAGCAAAATTTTTTTTACCTTAATCAATATCACAACCAATAGCACCCACATCCTCACTAGCCATGTGAGCACCTTCAAGTATGAATTTTCTTTTCTTCAGAGCAGTACCCACTTTGCACAACTCTAGACCATAGACCTACTGGTAAAGACCACCACCTAGAGACCACCACCTTAAGCTTGCTGTGGTTAATTAGCATAGTTGCTTTCATATTGATTTAGATTTGTTGTTAATATTACTATTTAAATTATTGTATTTGAAGATGTTCTTATCTTCTCTTCTAGTTCTTTGTACTTGTATATGATTTCTTTTACTTTTTTTTTCGTTCTCCTTCATTGGTTTCTGTTGTTTGTACTTGTACATGATTTATTTTACTTTACTTTTCGTTCTTCTTCATTGGTCTCTATTGTTCATCTTTCTTTCCTTTTACCTTTCCTTGGTCTACAGTTCATCTACTTTTCTCTTACATTCTCATAATAAAATTAAAAAATATTATATTTATGATTTACTAAAAGTATAAATAACATCTAAAATATTATATTTATGTTTTACTAAAATTTTAAATAAAGTCCAAAATATTATAATTATGTTTTACTAAAAGTTCAAATAACCTGTCTTTTGAATATGTAACTTTTAGCAAACTAAATTTAATTATTTAAAAATAAATTACTATTTCATAAATCATATTCAAACTATGATAATTTCTATTATTATATTTATAAAATTTTACTAAATCTTTTATCCATTAAAAATTATATTATATTTATTTTTCAATATTTTTATTGTCATTTAAAAATTTTAATTGGCTTTCATTTATTTTATTTTACCTTAACAGGTAAAAGACATTTTATATTAATAAAAATAGCATTTACAAATATTTTAGTACTATATCCAGCCAATTAAAACAAACTGAAAGTCTCATAAAAATGGAAAAACCAGAACACTTATGATAGCCAACAACTAGAGACGACTCGGGACCATATACTAGATATTGAGATCATTGCACAACTACGTATATAATAGACCATACCTCTATTTTCTGAACATAACATATACTATTTCGAAATATGATGACAATGATATCACAGAGGTCTGTCCCTTTTTTATCAATATAAAATAATAGAATCCTTATTGTTATATTGCAAAATGCATAATACAACAAGTTTTCTGGGCAGGTGCAGTCCCTACCTTAGGTAGGGTCTTCTGTATTCGTCTTCAGAAGCCATGCATTGTTATTGTCTTTGCAATATGTTATGATGCTTGTAATAAATTCCTTGACATTGTGCTCTAGTTGAAATCTGCGATTTGCATAGTTGAAATCTGCAATTTTTTCAAAGGCAGGAAGGTTGGTGAGACAGTTTTTATATATATATTTTTTAAAATTCTTGGCAATTATCCTGCAATCTTTTTCAGTTGAATCCAAACAAGAAGTAGACAATGATACTTTTAAAATGGCAGATGATAGTGATCTTTTTGATGTCTTGGGAGATTGGAGTTGGCTGGTTGCAAGTGGTACAAAGCAATTGGTATTGTGACAGATGTACATTTTGGCTTTCAATGTACCAGCTCTACCTATAAAATAAGACATTATGTAACAAACATAAAAGGAATCTCCAGAATTTGTTGAATAAGTCTGCTGCCATATTGTAAAAGACACACATAAAAGATATCACGAAACAAAGGAAAATCTCAACTTGTGTTAAAATTGGTGATTCGAGAGTCGACCAACTATTTAAAATAATTGTTTAAATATGTCAAACAAAATTGTGTATTACACTATGGGTAGGTTGGATGTAATATTGACAATAAGTTTAAGGAAAATGGTGTGAAATGTTTGAGATTTATTGTTGGTTTTTTGTTGTTAATTTTTCAATATTTTCAATTGAGGTTGACGATTTATAAATTTTATATTATGTTTATTATAAATTATTAATATAGTATATTAAAATATAATGGCATTTTGTGTTGGGTGTTTTCTAAACATATTGGAGATTTATAATTAATAAGTGTTGGAAGAGTTCCTACCATTATAGAATGTTAAGAAATTAATATATTTTTTTGTATTAAAGAGAGCGGAATAAAAAAGATACACAGTTCAACGAGTTACAAAACTGAGGCCATCTTAATAACAAAGCAGAAAGATCTGCCTAGCAACTGCTGTAAATCAAAAGATAACAGAGATACTGAGATAGAAGAGAGTCAAAAAGAAACAATAGGTAGGCAACTTAATGGAGCACGTTCTCATATGTTTCAGCCCAGGAGGTCTAGCCAAGAGGGTCTTCCATCCAGATGATATTATTTTGCTCTTGGATTTGCAAAAGCATTTCAAGCTTGCCAATGGGAGGTTCTCTATTCATTCCCATTTTTCAGCTCATAGACAAATATCGTAGCTTACCCGTCCCTGAGGAACCTCATAAATTTGTCACGTTCAATCATCATATTGGTAGAAGCCTGCATGGAAATTTTAAAATAAGTGAGTCTACGTAAAGACTCAGTAAGGATTCTGGATGTGTTCTGGTATCTATCTTCATTCCCGACTTTCCATTTAATATATTTGATTAAGTTATATATAATTGTTTGAATATGATATATATTAGTATTAAAATATCTTGTTTCAAACAAAAGTTATATGTAGCGAACTTAATATTATTTTGAGAAATAATTGAGAATAAATAAATTATAGATTTATATTTGTAGACACAACTATACATATGGTTTTACAAAAAAAAAAAAAAAACTTCTTTAGAAGAGGTTTTGAGTCATCAAATTTAGTTACTATGACATGCAATTTTTTTTAAAATAGCCATTGATGTAATTTTTTCAAAACATATCACTTACAATATTATTTTTAATTACTGTATTTATTTTGTATTTTCTACTCAACATAATCATTTAGCAAATATTAATTTCTATGTTCAACACACCAATTTTTTTTTTTTTTGAAGAATCCTTCTACTTGTTCCATCAGGTTTAATCCATTTTTGCCCAACCCAAGCTTAGAATTAAACAAAATAAGAGAAGACTAGGGAATAAGGTAGATAGACCATTGTAAGATTTTGTTTTGAAGCATATTTGAAAAGGTGCACCCATACTAATTTAGAAATGACAATTAAAAATGATAGCATAACATCTATAAGCTCCCTTTCTGAGGGCTAGAGAAATAAGATTGGGGATTATCTTTCGACTTCAAACATGCGCCAGTGTCTCTCGACTAAAGGAAATGATGGTGGTATGGAAGAGGATAACAAGGGCATCTCTAACTAGGGTTATGATCGTGATGTTGAAGGTATGGAGAAGGGTGCTACCTCTGTGAAGAATGATATGCAGAACTATGTTGAAAAAGGTATGGACCACGTTATTAATTTGGTTGGTTACCCTAGTTCAGTTTCCAAGCATGCTACCTCAGTTTTGAATAATTTTTTTAATTCAAACATATGCCTAGAAATTCTTTCTATAAATGCACCACGAATTGTGTCTCTTAATCATACCAATGTTCAATGCAACTCTCGAGCTTTATGTGCACAAGTAGTACTGTGATGAATCTTCAAGGCATAGAATTGTTTTCCATTGGGATTTGCAATGTGTTTGTTTATCTCTTGTTTGAGAGAGTGTGGAAGGATAAGACATGGCCTCCACTTCTTCATGGACCTACGCCCTTTCCATTAGTAGGTAATCTCCTTCAAATTGGAAGTGGAAAGGCCACGGGTCCTAGCTAAGAGCCACTACATATTAGCAAAAAATATTTTATGTTGATCAATATCACAACCAATAGCACCCACATCCTCACTAGCCATGTGAGCACCTTCAAATATGAATTTTCTTTTCTTTAGAGCACCACCCACTTTGCATAACTCGGGATCGTAGACCTATTGACAGAGACCACCACCCTAAGGTTGTTGTGCTTCATTACCATAGTTTCTTTCTTATTTGTTATTTGAAGATTTTCTTGTCTGCTCTTCTATTTCTTTGTTATTTTACAAAATATCTTTTTCTTTTCTTTTCTTTCTTTTTCATTGGTCTTTGTTGTTCATCTTTCTTTCATTTTAGCTTTCCTTGGTCTACAATTCATCTACTTTTCTCCTTCAACTTTTCTCTTATACCCTCATAATCAAATCCAAAACATTGGTGAAAAAATCTGATAAAGAAACAACACTGGTTATATTATATTTATGTTTTACTAAAAATTTAAATAATATCTCTTTTGAATATGTGATTTTTAATAAAATAAATTTAATTATTCAAAAATAAATTACTATTTCATAAATCATATTTAAACTATGATAATTTTTAATATTATATTTATAAAATTTTACTAAATTCTTTTATCCATTTTAAATTACATTATATTCATTTTCAATATTTGTATTATATTTAAAAAAATTAATTGACTTATCATTTATTTTATTTTATTTTACCTTGTTAAAGTAAAAGACACTTTATATTAATAAAAATAATATTTACAACTATTTCAGTACTATATCCACCCAATTAAAACAAACTGAAAGTCTGTCACAAAAATGGAAAAACAAAAACACTTATAGAGCCAACAACTAGAGACGACTTAGGACCAGATCATTGCAGAGCTACGTATATAATACACCATACGTCTATTTTCTAAACATAACATATAATATTTCAAAATATGATGACAATGATATCACAGAGGTCTGTCCCTTTTGTATCAACATCAAAAAAAAAATCCGTATTGTTGTATTACAAAATGCATAAAGCAAGAGTAGATTACTTTTATAGCTATAATACCGATAGAAAATATAATATGCCGTAAATAGCCTTTGTTAAAGGCTGGCCAAGTTCGTCTCTCTTTAAAAAAAAAAAAACTCACAAGTTTTATATTCAACTTATTTCCCTCAATGAATCATAGAAAATAGCTCTCAAATAAGACATTATGTCACAAACATAAAAGGAATCTCCAGAATTTGCTGAATAAGCCTTCTGCCATATAATAAAAAGACACCCATATTAATAAAAATAGCATTTACCAATATTTCAGTACTAGCCAATTAAAACAAACTGAGAGTCTCACAAAAATGGAAGAACCAGGACGCTTAGGATAGCCAACAACTAGAGACGACTCAGGACCAGATACTAGATATTGAGATATCATAGACCATACGTCTATTTTGTAACATGACATATCATATTTTGAAAATATGATGACAGTGATATCACATGACATAATATTTCAAAATATGATGACAATGGTATCACACAGGTGTGTCCCTTTTAGATCAACATAAAAAAAAAAAAAAAATAGAATCCTTATCATTATATTGCAAAATGCATAAAACAACAAGATATTACATTTATAGTTGTAACACCGAAAGAAAATATATATGCCGTAAATAGCCTTTGTTAAAGGCTGGCCAGCCTCGTCTCTCTGAAAAATAGTAACTCATAATCTTTATATTCACCTTATTTCGCTACATGAATCAGAGAAAATAACTCTCAAAAAAGACATTATGTAACAAACAGGAAATGACTCTCCAGAATTTGCTGAGGAAAGGAATCTCCAGAATTTGCTGAAGAAGCCTGCTGCCATATAGTAAAAGACACTCATAAAAGACATCATGTAACAAACAAAAATCTCAACTTGTGTTCAAATAGACTCTAAAATAACCTTTCCTTCTTTATTCTCCTTAATCAAACTCTCCCTACCTCAGTTTTGACCATAAAAATTTAACTCAAATAAATGCCTAGCAATTCTTGCTATAAATGTAGCGGGAATTGTTTCAACTAATCACACCAAAGTTCATTGCAAGTGCAACTCTCTAGCTTGAAGTGCAAGAGTAGTAGGGTGATGGATCTTCAAGGCGTAGCATTGTTTTACCTTGTGATTTGCAGTGTGTTCGTTTATCTCCTTTTTGGGAGAGTGTGGAAGGATAAGGCAGTGCCTCCACTTCCTCCAGGACCCCCACCCTTGCCATTAGTAGGAAATCTGCTTCAAATGGGAAGAGGAAATGCCACCGAAGTTCTGCTGGCACTTTCTCAGAAATACGGCCCTCTTATGACTCTCCATCTAGGCATGAAAACTGTGATGGTGGTCTCTTCTTCTGCCATGGCCAAAGAGGTTCTCAAAACGCAGGATCACAATCTTGCAGGGAGATGGGTTTTGCAAGCAGCCAAGATATTTGATCTGCACAAGTCCTCAGTAACCTGGGCAGGCTACGGACCACACTGGAGGAACATGAGGCGTATTGCAAGTACAGAGCTCTTTACTGCAAAGAGACTCCAAGCTCTGCAGCATCTCAGAAGAGATGAGGTATTCCGAACCACTCGATTGATTTTCGAGGAGAAAGGAAAGAGTGTGGATATTGCGCATACGGTTTTCTACACTGGTCTCAATCTGTTGGGTAACATGATCTTCAGTACAAGCGTCTTTGATCCCAAAAACCCAGATTCTGTGGAGTTCAAGGATGCTTTTTCCATGTCAATGAAGCTCGCAGGAACACCAAATGTTGCAGACTTTTTCCCATTTCTGGCTTTTCTTGATCCTCAGCGCCTGTGCCATCAGCTAACCATACAACTGGGAAAAGTGTATAAGTTTTTAGATGTGTATATACAGGATCGGCTTGCCAAGAGAAGCCAAAACGTTGAACGGAGCAGAGATGCAGAGAAAGATTTTCTAGACGTTCTTCTGGATTTTAGTGGCCCTGATTTGACTATCGCAAATATTAAATCTCAAATTTTTGTAAGTACCAAACATCGTTCCTATTATGTTTCCGCTTGTAGAAATAGTAACTTGAGTTATTTTTTAGAAAATGAATTTTTTGAGTTTGGTCAAAAATCAAAATTTTCATTTTCATTTAAAAGTGTTTCATTTGTGTTCTGGTAGGAATTGTTCTTTGCCGGTGGTGAGACCGCAGCTACTACGGTCGAATGGGCTATGGCAGAACTTATTCGCAATCCAAATATAATGAAACGGATCCAAAAGGAATTGGAAGAGGTTGTTGGTCTGAATAGAAAAGTAGAGGAAAGTGATATAGATCAATTGCCATACCTTCATGCAGTGGTGAAAGAAGTGTTCCGCTTGCACGCACCCGCTCCACTATTGGTCCCACACAGAGCTGAAAACTCCTGCGAGGTAGCAGGGTATACAATACCCAAAGATAGCCAGATCATTGTGAATGTGTGGGCTATTGGGAGGGATCCTTCTATTTGGAAAGAACCTTTGAAATTTATTCCAGAGAGATTTTTGGAGGGCGAGATGAGTAAAATAGAGTATAAGGGACAGGATTTTGAGCTACTCCCATTTGGATCGGGAAGAAGAATTTGCATGGGACTTCCTTTGGCTCATCGAATGGTTCATCTGGTTTTAGCATCACTTGTTCATTCCTTCGACTGGATACTCCCTGATGAGATGCCTTATCACAAGCTTGATATGAATGATGAACTTGGAGCTACATTAAGGAAGGCTATTCGCTTGAAGGCCATTCCAACACCACGCCTCCCCCATGACTTATATTATTTCTACTAATTTCTTCTTCTAGTTCACTTTACCTATTATTTAGTTGTTCTGCTATTTCTACTTTACCAACTACTTATTTGGTCTCCTAGGTCTAGTTTATCTACTACCACATTGCTATTGTTAAAAAGTGGTGCATGAGTCTCAATGCCATGTAATTCACCTTGATTGTTACACAGTCTTGTTTTGTAGAGAGCTAGTATTATGCATTTAAAATAGCTTTAGGTAACTATTCTAGGTGCATGGTTGCATTTGTTGCATGTGTGGAAAATAAAGTATCATCATGAAATTTTGTTTTCATAGGCTATAGTATAGTAATTATTTTCTTCGCAATCATTTCTTCCATTTTTCAATAAAAATAATTTGTCTTTTATTTAAATACTATTTTTATGAACTATTTTGCAATCACCTTATTTAAAAATGTTATTGTATCAGATGAATTTCAATTTTTCTACTATTCTAGACAAACTTAATTTTTATTCATTACTCTTAAGTAATTTTATATATTGTATTTTCGTCTACCTCTATAAATATATTCCTTTAAATAGTTGATTCAGGAATCAGACCTTTATAAAATCTTTGTTTTATTTTGTATTAGAGTAAGTACATTTTTGTGTTAAAAATTTAGTGGTTGGAGCTCTCTAGATGTTCATTATGTCAAATTCTAACTCCCTATCCATTCTAAAATTTAACGAAAGGGTTTATTTTTATTGGGATATCAATATAATTCCATTGATAGTGAATGATTTCTGGGAGTTTGTAGAAATAGCTTATACTTGATCACACCACTATTACAACCAATAATAGAGTAGCTAAGGAGGCTAAGAAGATGAATACTCAAGATTTATTTCATATTTAAATAGCTCAAATAAGATCCCATTTTAAAAAATTACAAGTGCGAATATAGTTGAAGGTGGTTGAGAAACTATGTATACAATTAAAATAGAAAAATGAGAAATCATAAATACTGCATGAAAGTGAATTAATGTTTAAATCATAAATAATAAATAATGCAAATCTTAAAAGAAAAAAAATGTTTCTTTACATTTGGATGTGAATATAATATCAAAATGTAACTGCATGAAAGTGAATTAATTTTTAAATGAATAAGAAATGAAAGAAATATCTTATTTATAGAATTTGTAGAATGAAAAACAATTTAGGAAGTTGGTGCTATGGCAAACATACTCTGTTAATGGCCAAATAGAAGCCCGTCTTCAATCCAGAGGTGGAACTGCTAAAAGCAGCACCAGTGTGGGTCTGACTACTTGGTTTACCCCTTGAATTCTGGGATGAGAAGGTGCGATGGTGGATTGGGAACTCATTTGGAAGCTATGTGGTAGCGGACACGGTCGCCGCCCATAAAACTAGGTTGGTTTTTGCAAGATTTTGTGTGAATGTGACAATGAATAACCCCCTTCCCAACTTTGTGATGGTTAAATCCAAATGGGGGAACTGGAACCAGGCCATTGTGTATGAGAATGCCACTCTACACTGCCAAAAATGTGGTAAAAATGGGCATGTGGTAACAGAATGCAAGGTAGCGACTAAGATTGATGAGAAAGACTCTAAGGGGCTTGCTTCAGTGACCTTGAATGTGGAAGATGGTGTACGGGACCAGGCTGCTGGTTCTATGATGACCACGGAGGCCCCTCCCCCCCTTCACGAGGGCCAGTTGCCTACTCCTGGGCTGGGGGTGAAGGGGAATGAAAAGGATAAAGAGGTAGAAAAGGTGGTAGACCTAGAGGAAGGAGATTTGGTTGATGACATAAAAGTGGCCGCCAACTTTCATAGAGAAAGCCCAAAAGGGGTAGAAAATAAAGAAGTCAACATTGGGAAGAAGGCACGAGTATCCGAAAGCATTTTGACTGATAGAACTACTGATTTGAGTAGTTTAAGGGACAGAGGGGGATTTCCTCCCCAATCCATCTTGGGGTGGGATTGGTAATGGAAATACCAATAGTGTCCCACTCGCCGCCATCAACTAGCCTCTTGGACTGGTCAGAACTGAAAAGGAAAACCAGAAGCAAGAAGGGGGATGAAAGTGTGGATACAAAAAAAAAAGTAGATGTGGGGAATGAAACCAAACTGGGTCGACCATCAGTGAAAGCGGTTAGAGCTAAAGAAGCAGCAAGGGCCATTGCCAATCGATGACAGTTAACCCTAGAAAAATCCCAAAAAAACAAAAGATGAAGTTCCTCTCATGGAACATAAGGGGCATGAACAGCCTACAAAAATAGTTCGCTCTAAAGAAGTACATTCTTGAGTTCAAGTTTGATGTGGTTCTTATTCAAGAGGTTAAAATGAAGTATCAAAACTTTGCTCTGCTAGTGAACAATATTAGGCCGGGTGCGACCTTTCTGTATAGTGAAGCGGATGGGGCCTCTAGAGGTTTGGCCACTCTCTAGAAACATTGTAAGTTATCTGGAAATGCTATGGCTTTTTCTCATAACTTCCTTGCTATTTTGTTTACTTGGAATAATATTTCTTGGTACTTGTATAATATATATGCTCCTAACATTAGAGGCGAACGTAGTAGAATCTATGGGAAAATTTCTAACCTCATAGAAGATAATCATTTCCACCCCACTATGTGTGTGGGGGATTTTAACATGCCCTTATTCCCCTCTGATAAAAGTGGGGGGACACAAGACTTCTCAAAAACTATGCAGGAGCTAGCTGATTTTATAAGACACAATGACCTGGCTGATCTGGACCTGTAGGGAATGGGATTTACTTGGTCCAACAACAGAAAAGGGAGACACCTCATACAAGTTAGACTAGATAGATGGATGTTATTGGGAGGTTGAGATATTGCTCCCTTGCTCAGCCTCTCTCACCTCGCAATAACGGTTTCTGACCACTCCCCTTTGATCCTTGATTGGGTAGAGAGGAAACATAATGGACCCCATCCATTTCGTTATGAAATCATGTGGCACTCTCACAATGAGTTTGAAGAATGTATTAAGAGATGGTAGAATACCCCAGTGAAAGGAACGACTATGTTCAGAATTGCTAAAAAGTTGAAAATCATCAAAAGGGAGGCC
>MU224673.1:214000-234372 GCA_018584345.1 Thuja plicata
GTCTTATGTATTTCCAGGCTTTAGTTTTGTGTTGGTAGCTTCCGCAAGACTAGTTCTGAGAGTGTTGGGTGGAGGAGTGAAGGGTGGTATGTCAGTGGAGATACAGATTGAGGTTAATCCTAAGAATAGCTCTCATATGGGCGGCGATATGGTGAGGGTGGAATGCCCTAGGATTGAGGCAGGTTTTCTCGAAAACTAGTGTGCGGTAACCTATCTAAAGGAAGGTGGGTTTTACCCCTACATGGAAGCTATGAGAGGATCTGATGAAATTATCTCCATGCAGCTGGTTAAAACTTGGACTGAGCGTAAAGTTAAAATTAATGGAATTACCTTTGAGGTAAAAAAAGAAGTTATAGCCCAGGCTACGGGGGTTTCCATAGAGGGGAAAAAGTGGAAAAAGATTATGAAGAGCCGCAATGACTCTGGTAAGGTGAGATTCTTCAAGAAAATAGAGGTTCCAATTCCAATCCATGGAGGATTTAAAAGGGAGGAGCTGCCTAGCCCATGGAATGATGTCTACCTCATTCTCATGAAGTACATTACCCTGGAAGGCCATTTTGGCACTTGCTACAACTACCACTTTCCCCTGCTTAATCACTTCAGGTACAATGATACTATATCCTTCCCTTTTTACCTTCTTCACTCTCTTGAAACCACGGTTTTGGATGTGAGAGAAAAGTTAAAAGCCAAGAAAAATTATTGCATCCTCCACCAAGGGCTTATCCTCCATCTTTATAATTTCCTCCTTGCCCTGTGTCCCCCCAGAATTGTCTTTACAGGGTATTACCACGTCAAAGGGCCCTATGGAGGTGACGGGAACTTCTAACCTCTTGTCTTCCTCCAAAACCCCAGAAAAAACTAAGAAGGTAAATGCGGGGTCCACGAGTGGCACCCAAATCACTATTGAGTCTGAGGAGGACAAGGAATATAATGAGAGCAGAAGGAGGTCCCACAGAATTGCTAAAACCCTATTCAAGCAGAAAGTGGTTAGGAAATAGTACATTGAAGATGAGGAGGAAGAAGAAGAGTCAGAGAAGGAGGAGGTTAAAAAAATCAGCACTAGTGGAAACACTAAAAAGGGGAAGAAAAGAAAGATCAAGGATAAATAAAAAGGCAAAGACCCTCAAGATCTGGATGGGGATAAGAAGAACCATGACTCTCCCCAAGTTTGGGCTAGCTTCACTATGGTCACTATGGACCTTTCCAAGAAGTTGTTTGAAGATAAGACATCAGACTCACAGAACACATCCCCATTGTCAGCGAACCCCCAGGTGATGGCAGAGGAACCCAAGGGGGAGGAGAAAACTAAAATTGAGACCCCAGAGGTTAAGGAAATGGTGACCAAGAGTCTTTGGACCATGGCGAATGAAATAGCCAAAATCCAGAGGGATGTTAAAAATCTTCAGGCTTCCTCCCTGGACTCAGTTTCTAAAACGGGTCTGAGGGAGGTCAAGGAGGAAATAAAAAATCTGGTTGAAAGCTTCAACAAGGTTTTTGGGTTCACGGTAAAGGTTATGCACTCGGTGGCTACCACTCTCCAGCTTTTGCATTTGGCAAAGGGGTCTACCCAGGAGGAAGAACACAAGAACGAGAAGTTGTTCCAATTCCTTGCGGAGGATTGGCTCAGGCTATTGTTGGACAATGGGGGTAAAACCCCAATTAACCTTCTCATTTTTCCATGCTTTGTTTTGCTATTGATTTCTGTTACCTGGCCATTGAGGGCCTTGTTGTGATTCTGATGAACTTTTACGTTGGGTTTAGACTTAATTCCCTTACTATTAAAAGTAATTCCCATTTGTATGTTTATTACTTTGAAACTTACTTTCATAGACTAGTTACCAGCTTCAAGCTAAAGCTAGGGTCTGTTAGGGATTACTCTTGCTACTGGTTTAGATTTAATTCTTGCTTTATTGTTAGTCGTAATTCCTGCTTTAATGTTAATTACATGGATACTTACTTTCACAGACTAGTTACCATCTTCAAGGTGAAACTGGGGTCTGTTAGGGAGTGCAGGCTGGTTACCAGCTCCATGGTGGAGTTGGGGCCTATTAGTTTTATTTTTTGGTTTGTGATGTTGGAAAAGAGTATTGGGTGAGGGTGTTTTGACCCCCGTGTTGTGCTAGTTTTCTACTGGTAGTCTACACTTCTCATGCTGGTTATGACTGTTCGGATCAATCCCCTTATCTTGGCTACTTTTTTAATCATTTAAACAATTAGGAGATGAGAATAAGGATGACTACATGAGTTAACTAGAGAATTTGTAGAGACAACTCAACAACAAAATTGAAATTTTCCATTTCATGTTTTGAAGGAGATGATATTCAATTATTTAATTTAAGTAATGGATAATTGTGCAAAATGAGTTTTAATTCAGAGGCCAAGATTTTGACGAGGAGAAAAATATGTTTTGAAGGGACCCCAAGACCCTATTTAATATAGTTTTGAGGGGGATATGGAACCCAACATAAAAAAAAAAAAACATCTGGATAAAATAAAATACTACTAAATAATAGCTAGCCAACCACACAACGACAAAAACCTAGAAAAATACTATCAAACAAAGCATAAGCTGAAGAAAAACAAATCCAAAGCCTTATGACTCAAAGAATGGGGTTTTCAAGGCCCCCTTAACCTTAATAACAATATAAAATGGCTTTTACCAGGTACTTATAATCTAAGAAAGCATGGGATTTAGAAAGGCTCACATAGCCTTCCTTTTAGCATCAACTAGATTAAAATGATAAATGCTCACTAGTAGAAGAAAAAACAATGGATTTTATCTAGGGTCTCTTAAACTCATCTGGGTTTTAGCATGGCTCCCAAAATCTTTATATTTAGAGCTATAAAACTAATCTTGACAGAATATTGTGGAACTAACTATTTTTCCAGGTAAAAAAAGACCCAAAACAATGAACTAGAGGTTTTGAAAGGCTCCCCAAACCTTTAGAAATTGTTTTAAACTGAAAATCATTACCAACTTGCAAAGAACAACAAATCCTCTTTGAAGAAAATGTCCACACTTCACCAAAAACATTCCTCTTTACCTCTAGAGAAAATTATCCCTCCTCAATAGGACCAATAAAGGGAAAGATAGTAGAAAGGAAGAGCCAAACCTAGAATAGCCCCTTAACCAAGCAGCCATGAATATGAGGAGGCCTCATAAAGAAACTTTCAACCTCCACCTAGAAAATCACCACCTCCATAGAGAATGGCGCCATGTCCATATAAAAAGGACAATAAGAAGAAAAGTGAAAAATGAACAAACCCAAATCAAAGCCACTAGAATATAGCTTACCTCAATAGAGGATAATACCACCTCTAAAGGCACATCAAGGGGAAGAAACTTGACGGGAAAAAAGGAGATCAGAATAAAGAAAAAAATATAAACTACCAAGCTCCCCCCATGATAAGTAAAAGCATAAAGACAAAAAGAAACCCCAACCAAAAGATAGGAACATATCAGATAGTGCACTTTTTAGTGATCAATTGACCTCTAAGAGAAGGAAGAGTATCGCCATTTAACCAAGTCCAAGGAGCCAGGGCCCATAGGAAATTCTATCCAAAGCACAATCCATGAAGTCAAGGCGGTCCCAATAGAGCACAAAACCCCCCAATGTACTTCCTTAAGGAGAGAACACCCACATGATAAACCCACCATACTAAAGAAGCCAATGAAATACCTAATAAAAAAGTATGGTTTTCCCCAACACTAGTCCCAATAGATCATCTACTCCATGCCACATCTCCTCAAAGAAAACTAAGAATAGGGTAAACGTCAACCACCCACTGAAAAGAGCCTTCTAAACACAATCATGCAATAGTGCATGAAAATTGAGTTGTAGGAAACCTGTCCAAACTTGATAGTAGAGAGGAAATAAGCCCTTACAAACAAAATCAATAAATTATTGTAAACAACCAAGACCCATTCAAACTCTAGAAAATCAACCCATGGGCAAGAAAAACCTAAAGAAAATGACAAACCGCCACAAGAAACATCATTCAAAACAAAAGGGAAATGGGTAGCTACAATGTGAAAAGGATACGACTACACTATCTAGCCATCATCCATGTCATTTTATCATTCACAATTCAAATATAATGAAACATATCCAAAAGGAATTGGAAGAGGTGGTTAGTCTTCATAGAAAAGTAGAGGAAAGTGATATAGATCAATTGACACACCTTCATGTAGTGGTGAAAGAAGTTGTCTTCTTGCACGCACCCATCTCCAATATTGGTCCCACATAGAGATGAAAACTCTTGCGAGGTAGTAGGGTATACAATACCCAAAGACAGCCAGATCATTATCAATGTGTGGGCTATTGGGAGGGATCCTTACATTTGGGAAGATCCTTTGAAATTTATTCCAGTAATATTTTTGGAGGGTGAGAAGAGTAAAATAGAGTACAAAGGACAAGATTTTGAGGTACTCCCATTTCGAGCAGGAAGAATAATTGGCATGGGACTTCCTTTGGCTCATCGAATTGTTCATCTTGTTTTAGTATCACTTTTTCATTTGTTCGACTGGGTACTTCTTGATGGGATGCCTTATCACAAGCTTGATATGAGTGATGAACTTGGAGTTACATCAAAGAAGGCTATTGGCTTGCCGACTATTGCAACACCATGCCTCCCCCATGACTTATATTAGTTCTACTTATGTCTTCTTCTAGTTTAATTTAGCTATTATTTATGTGTACTCTAGGTGCATGGTGTCATTTGTTGTATGTATGGAAAATAATGTATCATCAACTATATCTTGATCTTATGAATTTTTGTTTTTATAGGCTTTAGAGTACTAATTCTTGTCTTTGTAATCATTTTTTTGCAATTTTCAATAAAAAAAAATTATCTCTTATTTAGATAATATTTTTAAGAACTATTTTTAATCACCTTGTTTAAAAATTTGTTAGTGTAATTTTATATATTGTGTTTTCTTCTACCTATATTTATTTAATATATTCATTTAAAAAGTTGATTCAAGAATCAAACCTTTATGAAAAATTATTTTACTTGGTATTAGAGTAAGTACATGTTTGGGTTAAAAATTTAGTGGTTGGAGATCTCTACTTGTTCATTATTGCAAATTGTATCTCCCTGTCAATTCTAGAATTTAACTGAAATGATTATATTTATTTGGATGTCAAGATAATTTTATTTATAGTGAATGATTAGTGGAGATTTATAGAAATAGGTTATACTTGATCACACCAATCTTACAACCAATAATAGAGTAGCTAAGGAGGCTAAAAAGAGGAATACTCTTGAGCTTTATTTCATATGCAAATAGCTTAAATAATACCCATTTCAAAAAATTACAAGCCAAATATAGCATAAAATTTTCAATACAAACCTTAAAAGAAAAATTGTTGCTATGCATTTGGATGTGAATAAAATTTAAAAATTCAATTGCGTGAAAGTGAATGAATGTTGAAATGACAAAGAAATCAAAGAAATATCTTATTTATAGACTTTGTATAATGAAAATTAATTATGAGATGAGAATAAGGATGACTACATGAGTTAACTAGAGGATGACTACATGATTTTCATTTTGTTGGTTCTTTTTCTTACTTGAATCATTTACACCTATGAAAGAAGTATAACCCTCTATGAAAGAAGTATAACCCTCTATATGCGCAAACACTGACCAAACAAGGAAATAAAAACATTAACAAGGTATTCAACCTTCTACACTTTGAGCTCCACACACTCAAACAGGTATACCTATTCTCTACTTTTAAAGATTCATACAAGGTTTGAACTAAGCAGATTCATAGTGGATTTCTTGCAAAACACTTGTTCTATAACAAAATGAAACAATAAAACATGACAAGTAAGGTTAACAAGATGTTTATGAATGATGAGAGCCACACACTCCAATCACAAAAGACCAGTGGCCTATCCTAGGGTATGGAGTCACTTCAAATGCAAAAAACCCTCAACAGTAATACTTGTCCAAGCTTGTCCAAGCACACCTACAAACAACCTCTACAAATGAATATGTCTTACATATCACTCCACAATCATAAAATAGGTATATTCATCAAATTTGTAAAGAACTTAAGAAAATTTACTGGAATTATTCTAAGGAATTTAATTCTCTCCTTGAAATAAACCCTAGAAAAAATTCACAATCTTCCTTATAGATAGATGAATTGAAAAGTCCTTAACAGTTCAATCTAAATGAATACCAAAATCGTAAACAAAGATAATTAATCATTAAAACCTTTAAATTTATAAATGAAGTAATATATTTATTGCTCTCAAAAAAATTAATACATTCAAAAGAATTCCAATAGGACTTCTCATAGTCTTATTCTAATATGCCAAGATTACAACTTTTGTGGCTTAAAATCCCATCCTATACAAAAGACCAAAAAAACCCCTTTTATACTCGCAAGAAACCACAAGCTTTGGACCACCTTAGAGAAAATATAAACCCTAAAGCACAACCTCCAAAGCTCAGGAATAATTCCACCCACTACTACATTGAAAACACAAAGACAACTAGGGTTTCAAAATATCAGCAACTCAGAAGAAAAGAAAGCCTGTCAACCCATAACATCAACGTGAGCTGATCCACCCAAAATATCTGATCTTCAACTATGCAATGCGGCAATATAATATCAACCCAAATAGCATGCTCATCCATCTACTTATCTGTTACTTGGAATGAAGAGCCATGACCATTAAACCCTTAGAAACAAAAGAAAATTCAAATCAAACCCTTCAAGTTACAGTCACCTTCATTTAGGAATAGCATTTGACGACCTACACAAATCACTATCTCAAGTTTAAAAGGAAATCATCGATATACTTTTAAATTACCCAGGCACAAATCACAAAGTAACTATAAGTTCAATCAACCACATGAAGATCACGACGTGGTAGGCCCTAATTATCCTTCAGAATTACTTATTCATTGCCTCATCTACGCTAGCCCCACCAAACTTATCATCAAACCAAGACACATGGCCCCATCTTGTGATTTCTCACTCCATATCTTCCCTGTATTCTATTTCATGTGATCATGATGACCAATAGATTTGGTCCCTTATTAACCCCCTTTGATTAATCTTCTTTCCATGCATCACCTTATCTTGATCCTACAAACTTTATCTCTCCTCCTTAATTTGATTACAGGATCATGAAGACATGACCCCTATCATCCTCAACCCCATCAGTTTGTTTCCTTTCTTGCTTGAGCTAGACATGCATCGCACTCTCCTAATCCCAGGCTCATTCTCTCTATATCATGACTCTTTGGGGGATAACGAGAAGGTGCCACCTGTCAACCCTGGCCCCATTGCCTACCTTTCCGCCTACACGACATGGTGCCACCTAGGTCATTGTGACCTCTGCCACATCATCTATCCACTTGGCCAACCCTACCACATGTCACACTATCATTGTCTCGTAAAATTTCTATGTCCTAGTCATTCATCTTCATGGGATAGAAAGAACATGCCACCTGTCCAGCCTGACCCCTTTTCAAGATTTTGGAAATTTCTCTCCTAGCATTCCATTCCCGACGACCTAACCATGGGCCCACAAATTTTTTTATCTTAACGCCTAGCTGACCCACTTAACTGTGCACTCATGATCTTTTTGACAAAAGGTGCATGCCTTTTTGGCACTTCATACTTGTGTACTCAATCAGAAAATGGTTAAGGAACTCCTTGACACGACCAATGTGGAATAAATGCCTTAAGCATTTCTGTGAATAAAATAGGGAAAATGGGGTACCATAAAACTCAGGCCTTCAATACTCTCTTTACGAACACCTGGAAGATCCATGAACCTGAACTAACCCATTCTTTCTTCGCCTCTACAATTCCAACCCAAAAAATGAAACCATGTAACCCTCTGAAAATTGGATCTCTACGACCTGCACTAGATGTTTTTATAAATTGTAACCATGGTAGTCAAAAAATTAAGAGTACCAACATATTTCATGGTTTTGATGGGATGATATTCAATTATTTAATTTAAGTAATTGATAATTATGCACATAGAGTTTTAATTGAAAATCAAAGTTTTTAATTAGGGGGAAAAATCTTTAAAGGGACTCTAAAACCCTATTACAAATAGATTTTGAGAAGGATATAGATCCCAATATAAACAAACATCTACAGAAAATAAAACATTACTAAATAATAGCTAACCAACCATACAAAAACAAAAACCTAGAAAATATCATCAAACAAAGTACAAGCTGAAGAAAAATTGAGCCAAAGCTTTATGACTCCAAGAACAGGGTTTTCAAGGTGCCCTTAACCATAATAACAATAAAACATGGGATTTACTAGGCACTTGTAAGATGAGAAAGTATCAATTTTAGCAAGGCTCTTGTTGGTTCTAATAAATTTCCTGGTTTAAATAGTGCTTTTCCTCCTTGTTTTTGCTATGTTTTAGACCTTGTCATTAAGTCCTAATTGAAAAATTTCTAACCCTTGGTATGAATTTAGTCTAAAACCATAAGTCTCCTTTGTATTCCTTATAAAATCAAGTTACTTTTTGGCTCACTTAAGTTGTTTTTACCATGGGTCTTAAGTCATCGAGTTGGGCCATTTCTTTTATTTCCTAAGTCTTAGCGGGGTTTACACTAATTGTTCCTAAGTCTAAAGTCCCCAGCATGCCTTATGTTATATAGATTTTGGGTAGGTTCCTTTTTATCCAACAATAGGCATTATGCCTTGATCGTGAGATTCAGATAATTTATTCTTTAAGGCTTTGTGCCTAGATGACACCTGTCCCTTCTTAGATTATGGGTCTGTTTCTTCTTGGCCAGCAAAAAGACAAATCTTGGTTCTCATCCAACGGTTAGTGCTTTCCCTCAAATCAAATATTTATGTTAGAATATTCTTCAATGGATTGCGACTGAGTGCCACGTGTCTTTAGAGGGCTAGTATGTACTAGAAGGTGAGATCAGCAGCTGAGAAGATATGAATCAATCCAATGGTTTTCACAATGCCTAGAATGATCGATAAAAAATGGAAGATTCATTGAGGCATTGCACCTTTGTTACATGTGTACAAGGTGGGTCCTTCCTGCGGTTGAAGGTAAAACAAAGGTCAGATAAGTTAGCGATGATCTAACGGTTGTCACTTTGCCTCAAACAAAAGATGCATGAAAAATACTCTTAAAGGAATTGAGATAGGATCACACATGGAGACAATGGGGCCTTGTCGGAGCTAGAGGAAAGGTAAAGGTGGAGAAGATCTATTTTAATCTAATGGTTGGCACATTTACTTGAAGGAAATTTGATAAAAGTTTACTCATTTCAGGATCACGCCTAGCCAACACGTGGCCATCTTAGATCATGGATCCAAGATTCTAAATGGCGATAAAGTGTTGTCGGGTCGTAGTTGATCATGTGGTAGGTGTGATGCATTGAATATAAGTTGCATGATGGATAGTCTTTGCATCATTACGAGTGATCAGCGCATGTCTAATTTGATGGAAGGGCTAAGTGGGGTCAAAAGAATAAAGGGTGATCAGTTCTATTTTGAGTAGACGATGTAGGTCATTCCTGGAACATGAGATGCTGGTTGTTTATCCTTTGAGGTATCGTGCCTAGGTGACATCTATCAAGATGAGGTTAGTGAAGGTCATGTGGGGTCATTTTCTTGTAGATGATTTAAAAAATATTGACGGTGATGTTTTAAAGATAGATTAAGGTTTTAATCTTGATCGGTAATGGTGTTTTCTACACCATTTGTGACCGTCAAAGTAGATATTTAAAATTTTAATTTCTTTCCTCAGGGTTTTGAAGTGGTGGACTGTGTCTTTTGTTGTAGGACAATAAATTTGTGAATATTCTCTTCTCGGTTGGTTTTATGTGGTTGTGGGATGTTGCTAGGATGAAATCTTATTTCTTGGAATAACTTTAGAGTGCATTTATGATGAGAAATGATATTTGAGGTTTTTTTGATTAGATTTTCTAATCTTATAAAACCTTTAGTTGAATCCCTATCTTTTATGGTGTAATGATGGATCTATTCCTGAGTCTGGTGGTTGGAGGATTAGATTTTCTTCGAAGAGATACATTCCCTGATGAGTTAAGACAAACAGAGACATTACATATTCCTTCGCTAGGGAATGTTTTTTATGATTTTAAAATAACTGGCGGCTACAGATCAGATTGTGAAAAATGGATTAATGACAAAGTTTACTTATGGTTGAAGGAAGGGTAGTTGAAATGAGTTAATTCTTGTAATGACCTAGTTGTTGGTATTTTTTCCCTAAAATGATCTGAAGGTTGTTTCAATCCTTGTTCCATAAAAGGATTTCCAAGATCATTTTCAAGGGATTGGATTTTTATGTCACAGAAGGCTTGTAAGCTCTGCATATTTGATTAAAACTATCAATGGTCTCCTGGGCTATGATTTTATAGGTTTATGATGCCCTGATATCAATATATGTCTATAATTTCTTGTCATGTGTATGATCTTATTCAATAGTTGTCTTTGTTCTAGCTTTTGTACTCATTCAGGTTGGTTGTTAAGGACATCTCAGTCTATCAGTTTGTAAGACAGAGTGTCAAACTATTTGAGGGTTTATTTCAAGGAGAGAATTTAATTCCTTTAGGTAGTTTCAATGAGTAAAGAGTTGTAATGAATTTGATGATTATTTCTACTTTCAAGAGTGTGAACTGATTGTTTTAGGCATGGTCAGATTCAGTGATCATTTGCAAGTATTACCTTTGATGTATCTTGTTATTAATGGTCTTTTCATTTAAACTGACTCCATACCTGTTGGATAGAGCACTGGTCTAGTATATTAGATAATGTGGTTCTCATCAATCTTTATAAAATCTGTTATAATGTACATGTTTATGTTACATCCACTATGTCCACCCATCTATCATACTATTGAATACTAAAGATGGAAGCTAGTTACACCCACCTGAGCTTGTGAAGCTTGAAGTGAAGGGATGGTTTAATCCTCATTAACTAGACTTGTTTCTTGGCATAATCAGAATTTGGGTTGCATAGAGTCAAGCATTGCTGCTATATAGGATTCTGAAAGAAAAAACTCCAAAAAATTGGCAACTCTACTGGGGACATAGAGAAGAAAGGTCTTGTAGATGTTATCAGGGAGACTCTAGTATAAATAAATCAAATCCAATATTCAAATAGAGTTTAACCTATCTAAGACTCACTAACAACATATGGTTGTGATAGATTCATGTTGTACAAAGAAGTATTCCTCTTACTTATAAAGTGAGTGAAGGTTTGTTTTGTTTTTCATTGCAATAGTGTCTAAAAATCCAAGTTATTCAAAGATATACTTATACTATCTCACAAGTGGTGAGTGACAACTCTGAGTTCTCTGATTGTACCAGTGTGCATGTTTGGACAAAGACTAAAAGAAAGGTGGACTTGTAGTGGACATGAAACAAATGTTTGGCCTCCTATGACTGAGAACATAATCAAGATAGGAATCTATATGAGACCCTATTATCGGGGTGTGTTGTGAGTTTTCTGGTTTTAAAGAAGGTTAGGGTGGAGTGAAGAGATCTCTTCTTATTAAAAATTTTCCTCTGCAAAGAGGTGGCGAGTATACCAAAGGTTTTTGAAAGGTAATTTAGAGGTGACTTAAGATTAGTACTTGTGTAGTTGTTACAACACATCCAGGTATGTTAATTTAAGGTTATAAAATATTTCCTTATTAAGTGATGTTAGCACTAAGAGAAGGAACAAGGTGTGGATAGAAGTTTTCATGCTTCAAGATTAGAATTGCATTTTGTAAAATCAAGTGGAAGTATGTATTAGTTGACATAGAGAAACCTAGGAGTCACAAGGATACAAGTGGATCAAATGTCTAAATTGGGCATTGATCATGAGAGGCCTAAAAGGGAAAAGGAGATCTTGGCCAAAGAACTTGAATTAGCAAGATCAGAGGATGATACTTTAGATATGATGAAGAAGATTAATTTTATCAGGCAGTCTTCTAGACCTTATCATGTTGATACTGAGATTTCTACAACATTAGATGCCAAAGATTATACCTTCCAAAATGATGTTCCATTCCAAAGGAGACTAGTTCATGCAGAAAGGTACAAATAATTTTATTTTATTTGTATTCCTGGTTATCCCAATCCTATTCCAAATGAAATTAGAGATAGACTTCCTAAATTTGCTTGGAATAATATCATCGCTTGTGAAAATTATTTTAAAAATTTTACAGATATAATGGATGACTATGACATTGTACATGTGCATGTAATGATGAAAATTTTTGTTTAGTCTCTAGCTCAAGATGCTAGGGATTGCTTTAAAGGATTACCATATGATTCTGTGGGATCTATGAATGAACTAGAAGATTTTTTTAAGGTGAAATATGGTGATATAGAATTTAGGGATTCTATTATGGCCAGATGTGGAGGGTCTTTACCTTATCCTGACAAAGATCCTGAAGAAAGGGAGATTACATTGAGAAAACAAGAGATCCAATAAGAGATTATTTTATTTCTACAAAGAAGAATAAAAAAAATGGTGGGAGAATCTTCATTTCTTTTGTATAAGAGTTTTTCTACTACAATAAGGGATTTTGATATTCATTTTTGTCCTTAGGAGTCATTTTGGGTTAATGTATTTTTGGAACATTGTTTTCCTGATTCAAGTGATTGGTCAGCCTCCTTGAGGGAAGAATATATTGAGCACACGAAATGGTGGATAATGGATATTGAGGATCCTGAAGCTAAGGATATTGCACATGAGATAGATCAAAGCATCCAAGAGGATTACATATTGTTTTTAAGAAGACATATAGGAGAGATGAAAGAAAAATTAGCACATTTGTTTTATAAATGATTTTGTAATGCCTTTGATAAAATTCCAGAGGGTGTTGTTCACTTCAAGATTCTACATATATTGATTTGTTTCTAGATATTTGTGTGCTTGGATTAGTCAATTGGCCTGCATCCCATAGAGAAGAAGGTATTGAACATGCTAAAAATGGATAGATTGGATTGAGAAATCTGAATCTGAAAATGAACTTGATGCTGACTCTAATTATGCTTATGCTATTGACTCTAGTTGTAGTGATGATGCTGACTATTATGTTGATGATGAAGTCAATGAATATCAAGATGATGAGGATGAATATGTAATTGATAATGTTTCTTTTAAATCTACAAATTTTTCTTTTTATCAGCATAATAGGGCATATTTCTTGTCTCATTTTAAGGAAGATTTTTATGGACAACAAGAGGATGATTATGATGCAGATAAAAGTTTCTGTGATAATTAATTTACATATAATGACATGAGCCAATAAATTTTGATACAAGTTTTTGATATTGAAGATCCTGAATTTGAGGTTACACATGAGGTTGTGCCTAGTGATGCTCCTTCTTAGTACGAGGCAGAGGATATGTGTAATCAACAAGAAGATAGTGATAGTTGTGACTACATATCAGAAGTGGGTGAAAGTAATGACAATGGTTCACTTCATAGTGAACAAATTTCAGAGTTCTTGACTTTTGAATATTTGAGGTATTCACGTAGGGATAGCTTTGACTTCTTACACCCAACACACATTGAGTTTGACAAAGAGTATGACTCAGATGGTCAAGATTTTTACATGTATATTTTTTATTCCCCTTGTACTCCTATGTCATTAGGATACAAAAAATTGAATATGATATATTAGATGATGAAGGCATTTGCACATTTCTATATCCAAAGGATAAAGAAATTCTTGATGTGATATTGAGTAGTGATTGGGATAATTATGTGGATTATGAATCTGTTTTAGATTCTAAATCATTCATTGAACTACTGCAGGATGATCTTTCAGTTACTCAAAGTTGGAAGATACCTGGTGAGTATGTGGATGAGTGCTCTCCCTCCAACAGACAGGATGGTGGTTTGCATAAGGTTGATAATTTTCAAGTGATTTCTTTAGAGAACTCTGATATGGATAGGAAAACTAGTGACATAATACAAGATGATAAATCTGCTGAAAAAGAGAATATGGATCATGACATGGAGTTTTCATATTTTGAAGATGATAGTGTTGAGAATTGTTCTTATTCAAATGTTGATATGTCTTCTCCTACATAGGGTTACTATGGTACACATGTCGTCCATGATGTTTATGATAAGTTAGATTTTGAAGATTCCCAGGAATTTGTCTCCTATAATATAGAGAGTGGGTTAGATCATGTGTCAAATTATGAGTCTCATAAATGTTTGCATGAAGAATATAAAGTTGAATATGATAATTTTACCTTTGATGTGTAAAATATTGATATCCAGGTGGATTTGATGATGTTGATACCAGCTATATGGTAGAATCTAAATGTTTTACCTTTCAGCTGGATGATGATTTTCCAAGATGTGGCTATGGATTAGAAACTAATCAATATTGCATTCAGTCTTATTTATTTTTAACTAAGGAATGCAATATGCATATGCCACATGATTTACATTTTCAAAATTCTCCTTATTTCCATATGGGCTCAAATGGTGAGTATGATGATCAATTTTTGTGTGATGAAGTAATGGAAAGTGTTAGTAAATTTGATCACACAGATGAAATGGGTATTCTCAGCTTGTTTTCAATACAAAGAGAAATTTTTTTTTGTTTTTGACAGAGGTAAGAGGAAGAAGAAATTTGGTGATGGCTTTGGGGCATAAAGCCTAGTTTGACTCCTTCAAATCAAGGAAATAATGACAGAGGTTGTGTGACTCTTCTAATTAGTCGGTTGTAGATAAGTTTTGGTTTTTACATATTCCTAGTATTTTCTATATTAGATTTTTTGCGTTGGGTTTTTTTTCTTTCCTTCTGTTAGAAACATAAAAGAAAATGGAAAAGAGAAAAGGAAAGAATCCAAGAGAGAGTGCAAAAGGAATATTTTTACCAAATACAAAGAAAGAGAGATATTTTCATTCAATAGATTATAAACCAAGATCACCAAAATGCTCCAAGACCAATACAAGAACTCAAGGATTTTGAAAGGAGAAAAATCAAGAAAAAACCTGTTATGTATAACATCTATTAGGAAAGAAGAAGAGAGAGAGAGAGAGAGAGAGAGAGAGAGAGAGAGAGAGAGAGAGAGAGCGCATTATAATATTGCAAGNATCTATTAGGAAAGAAGAAGAGAGAGAGAGAGAGAGAGAGAGAGAGAGAGAGAGAGAGAGAGAGAGAGCTCATTATAATATTGCAAGAATGAGAATGAGAGAAGAGAGAATAAATCCAACTTGTGAGAACCAACTTAGAACCCCTATGAAAACCCTTAAAATTGTGTGAGAACCATCTCTTAAGTAGAGATGAGTGGAGGAGTTTGCATGTAACTCCCATAATCTATGTGTGCCACATTCACATGTTGTGTGTGCCATGTGTAGGAATATTCTTAAGGGGGAATATCTAATTTTCTTATTAAAGGAATTACAAATATGAGACATGACCCTGGTATATCTTTTAAATATAGAATAACAAGGAAAGATTAATTCTCACATCTCCCTTTAATATTTACTTGGTGAGATGAGATCAATAGGTATCACACCCAAATGTTTACAATGATTTTGAGATGTTTATTTTGAAATAGTATTCAGTAGATTGTTGATAGCTTGATCATCATGCATTTCTTCAACTGGAACTATGGGGCTTGAATGGTACATAAGAATGTTTGCAAAGTGGATAACACTTTTACAATACAAAGGTTTAGTTGCATGTGGAGGGGAGCCCAAATCTGCAAGTGACCATTGAGATTATTGTGATGCTTTTATGCATTCTATATATTCATTTCCAATAGAAAATAGATTTGGAGCATGATCAACAGTTGAGCCTGCAATAAGGCAAGAACCAATAGTAGAGCTCCCATCATTGGGATCTCCTAGAACTGAATCAGTAACCCTTTGGAAATTAAAATCATAATGTGAATCATCAGTCATAGAATAAAAAATACAATCTTCAGTTGCATAAAACAAATATGTAATGTATTCATCATAGCATGTAAAATCAAGAGGAGTAGAGCTAGTATAAGCATCACCATTATTATCATTATTCTCCACATCAAACATAGGATTAGTACTATTATCATTAATTTCATCTTGAGTAATAAACATATCTCTCAAAGTAACATTAAGAAGGTTAGAGATAATTTCCTCTTCTTGTTCAAGAATATCATCAACATGAGAGAAAGGATAAAAAAATTACATTGCATCATAAGGGGAGAACATATAATCACTTTGAGTAGGAAGATAGTAATCAAGAGGATTAGTCCAAGAGTAATTATCATCATATGGTTTATCCCAAATAGTAGAATCATCATAGTGAGTAGTAGACACCCCATACCTAAAATTAAAACCATGACGAGTATAATTATTATGAGATTTAGGAGTAAATGACTTCATATGTTTGAGGTTCTTATAACAAGTAGTGATCAAATGACCAACTTTCCCACAATAATTGCAATGGGGAAGATTATTAATATAACCATTAGGATGATTAGTATAACTTGATCTATTATTATGTGATCTAGACATGAAAGCATGTTCATTAGTTTTCAGTGTCCCAAATTGAATTAACTTAGCCTCTTCTTGATGTAAAAGTGTTTGAAAGATAGCATAAGTTAATTGATTTTCTAACAAAGGAAGAGCTATTTGAGAATGAATATTAGTAATGAATTTCTAAAATTGTCTAGGAAGACATTTTTTAAGATGATATGAATTAACCGAATATCAGATAATGTTGTTCCTAAACCAGTTAATTGACTTTGAATAGAATCAAATTTAAGAAAAAACTTATATCCATAGTTGAAAAATATGTATACCTAAGATCCTCCAATTGATCTTGGAGTTGAATCTTTCGAGACGCATTGGCGTTGTCAAATGTGTTTTGCAAAATCGCCCAAGCGCCATGTCCTTCAGTACAATGGGCAATTAAGATATATAAATATGGATTTAATGAAATACCTATAAGGAAAAGTGTCTCATCATTTTTATTATTTCATGAATTTTTTTACTTCTTGAGGAACAACATGAAGAGGAACGGAAGTGGGGTCAGTTGCAACGTCAATGATATGTCGTAAATGAAGGATTAAGGTCATATGAGTCTTCCACACATGATAATTGGAAGTACTTAGTTGAAATTTTGGGATTAAAGCTAACATTATGAATAAAAATAAACTGAAATACAAGTTGTAGAATATAATAATGAAGCTAAAAAGCTAATTTAATGCAAATAGTAAACGCGAGATACAAAGAATGTTTAAATTTTAAAAAACATTAATTTTTTTTGTTAAACTGGTGATTTTTTTTAATTAGAATGAAATAAATAATTAGCCGAAGAATTAAGTTTATAATAATAAAATGGAAATAGGTTGCATAAAAAATGGAAAATTATGGAGATAAAACATTTTGTTAATGGTTTAAACTTTTTGATTAAAACAATAAAATAATATTTAAAGATTAAACTCTATATTGATAAAAATAACCTTTGATAATAAGAATATTAAGCATATATATAAATAGAAGAATCTAAAAGACAATTAGAAGTTCTTGTTAGAAACACTAAGAGGGGGGGGGATGAATCAGTATTTGTCAATTATATTTATTTTAGCAGCTTGAAACTTAAATAAAATAGATAAAAAATGAAGCATAACACAATGACACATAACACAAGATATGTTTATAGGGAAACCTCGATCAGAGGAAAATGCCGGTGGCAATTAGTACCCACAAATGATTGTACTAGTCATATGAACTTGTTAGAGTTCCTTTTTCCCTATTAGGAGTAGTCTTTACAATTAAAGTACAATGACCCTGTTAGGAGTGTTTTAAAAAACCATGTTAAAGGTGAATGGCCCACTGCCAGAGCTCACTGTCCAATAGGATGAAGGCTACAACCTTCAGATAACAAATATACACTATATCAAAAGATGAACTATTGTTATGCCACTGTTGTTTGATCAGTTCAATTTATGCACTGATGCTCTAATCTCTTGAAGAATTCTATCTCATACTGATTTATTTATAATTTTCTTCTGGATATCTTTTCTACATATTTTCCACTCTCACACTTAATAAAAAATTGCATGTCAAGTATATATACATGCCTGAATAGACGTAACCGAAAACAAGACCTTAGTTGGCCCAATAACAACATACACAATGCTTCCAAATGAATTGGATTAAGCATTTTTACATGAGTGTTAAAGAAATAATTAAAAATGTATTACAATAGGCACATGGCCATTTAAAAAAATATATTATACGCTAATCAAAATCTGAAGTCGGCTTCACGTTGTGTTTTCTGAACTGCTAGTGGCACTTGAACTTGTTGTAACTTCTCTGTACTGTCATATCTTACCATGCATGTATATACTAAGCTTAATAATGTATCATAAAGCTTAAATATAAAGGTGCATAGTTTGACTCAATCGTACACACATACGCTGGTGCTCTGATCAACTGTATATCTCTGTTCTATTCTATTTTCTATACTTAGCCAAATTTTAATCTTCAAAGTTTGTGAACTTACTTGTCAAAACATCATATTAATTTTTTTCCATAATGAAAACACAAAATTAGTCATATAGACCATGAGTGTCAACTTGCCAACAATCTCTCCCTTTGTCATTAATGGCAACAAAGGAATGTGGCCAAGTTACTTAAACTTTCACTTAACAACAAAAACTATAAGTTTACTGTACATAATACTCCTTTATATAATCTACTCCCCCTTTGACATTAATGACAAAGGTGCCAAAAAATGAAGTCCCTAAGTACTTACTCTGAGTACACATCTGGGTATGCAATCTAAAGATGCTTGATTTATTGCTGCCAAATGCCTTGAGTGCATCTACAGTCTGAAGATGGGCACATAATGCATATGTGAGTTTCTCCATTTTTCTTAGATCCATGCAAGGGCCTTGATCATATGTGGCAATGGTTGCATCAATTTTTTTGATGTTCTCATTTAATATAGCTAAGGAGGGTGCAAGTGCATTTCTTAGTTAGGTTTGCTTGGTCCTTATCTTGCTAATATCTATCTTGGGCTTTTCAATCTTGTCTATCTACCCTTGATAGGTGTTGTTGCAGATATTGATGTCTTGGGAGGATGTTTCAACTGATTTCCTTATGTTTTCAACCAAGATGTCTACTTCCTCAATCTTCTTGATGTGCTCAGAAGTGAATTTTCCTTTGTCCATATAGTTAGTTACTACCTTCCTGCCTGTTGTTGCTAACTCTTTCAGAATTGTTTGACCAATCTTCAATGAGTTGAGATCTAATGAGAAGTTCTTTATCAGTTCATCCAATCTTCCCTTTTTGTACTTATCCTCTGCAGTTTTAGTAGCTGAATCTACTAGACTTGTGAAGTTTGCTTTGAAGCTTGTCAAGATGCTATCAACATCATCAACTGACTGAATATTTTCCAATTTCTTCTCTATTGGCACTAGGTTATTCAAAAATTTTACTGACTCAAGAAAAAGACAATTTCTCATAACTTGTTTCTCTTTGCCTTTCTCCGTGTCTAGTATACTGATTTTGATCAAGTCTTCTTCTCCCCATGCATCTAGGTTTGCTAAGTCAGGGGTCAAAATTGACAACAATGATATTGATGGTTTGATAGATGGAGTGAATATAGAATTTTAACTAACATCCATGCATTCAATTTTCATTGGGATCTCCATAGAGGGTGGTTCATTGGATTGATTATCTTGCTCATTATTCAAATTTGTTGAATCTTTAGAAATAACTTCATCTTGCTGCAAGGGAATATTATCAATGCATACCTTCTCTGCTTCTTCAGTGCTAACAAATTCTTTTTCAAAATTATTTAAGTCATTATCTGAAACTTTCATTGTTATCTTAACATTATTAACCACAATGGTTTCATCTAAATCTTTGACTGCGTCACAGGGTGATGGGACTTTGGGCACAGAATCCTGTGGACCTGTCATAGGAACATTAAGAGTCTTTGGTTCTTTTTCTTGTTTAGAAAGAGCTAGAGTCACTTTAGCTATAGGTGTCATTGATGGATACATGTGTCTGTCCAAAAGCACTTGCTTGAATGCTCTTTCAGTCTCTTAACCAACCAACTCATACTCTTTGTTCATAATGTGAAGAGTTCTTGTTTTGGTTCTTAGATGAGGTTTTACCAAATCTAACAATATTTCCTTCTCATCATGTGAGAAAATAGGGAGAATATTATATAATGTTTCCTCTCTAATCCTCATATCTTCTTCTATTTCTTTCCTTTTCAATAAGTCTAGTATGTTCCATACTGTTAGAAATTAATCTTTACTTGCATTATGTAAGTAGGAGATTCCTATGGAATCCCTACACCTATTTTGTCCTCTTGTGAGGATAATTCATTTTATGTATCTTTATTATCCCTTGGTTGTATTATTT